>VWPU01017825.1:0-12850 GCA_013398955.1 Callaeas wilsoni | reverse complement strand
TAGAATCACCCCAAGACACTCGGATTTTAAAATTCTGACACAATAATACATGTTACCTCTATGTTCTTAATCTCTTAAAGCATCCACTGTATGAACTAGGCTGGGGTAAGGCTTGGTGGTACCTTCTGACCCGTATATGTCTAAGATAGAGTGTTGGTTCTGTTTCTTGCAAACTGTAGTGTGTCCCTAAGTGATTTAGAAGTTCCATTTGAGATTACAAGAAATACCAATTTTAGTGGTGACTTAAAGAAATCTGCAGCCATGGGTGAGATGAGTATTTGGTAAGGCAGTCATTGAGTGGTTGGGGAACTCAGACGACCTTCTGTAAAGCAATGGTCTGAGTGAAGAAATAATTCATTTAGGGTGAGGAAGTTCAGAATGTGGGATGATCCACTTCCTTGCTGTATATGCCTTAATAATAAATTCCACTTGAAGTGATCATCAATAATTATGCTAAATGTGAATTTTTCCACTCTTTAGTTATGTCACACTTCTTTGCCAGATACCATGTTTAATTACAGACAAGTTAATTATTCCCCTGTCATGACTTACTGTGGCTACTGGCTGCTATTTCCACTTTACTGCTGTTGCATCTTAGGATGACAATGAAAATTTATGCTTTAAATTGGATGTGAAAGGAAAGAGAAATTCAGATTAAAATTCAAATCTGGAAGAGCAGCATTCCTTGATAAACTCTAGAATGGAAAGGCTGGAGAAAAATTTCACTATCTGTGCCCCTCCCACCATTCTGATGTGCAACTGAAACTGCGCTAATTATCAAACCCATTAATCCATATTTGTCCATCACCTGACCTGTTTGTCTGGTATCAAGCTACTGCATCTTGTCATAAATTATGAATTCCCTGAAACAGAGTCTACATTTCAATCAATCTTTACAATGGCACCATCACTCTCAAGTGCAGAGACAGTCAGGAACAGCTCATGGGCCTCTTTCACTATAGCCAGAGTCCCAGTTTTAGACTTCCCTACCTTTGGGAGCAGATAAAAATGCTTTTGGAGGGCTGTGTTTAGTAGTTCATGCTAAAATTCTGGCTGTGCTTCACTTATTATGCCAATTCCTTAATCTTTTTTACATATTTCTATGGCCTTTCAGATTCTGGTTTATTCTGGTCTTCCCCTTTTTGCATCCTGCACACTTGAGCTGTTTGTTTTGATTTTCCTGTGTGAGGGATCATTGTCAGAATCAGCCTATGTTAGAGTAAAAATTTGGAAAACGTGGGCAGACATTTGTTGTGTCATCAGAATTTTGCAATTTTGAGAGATTTGTCCAGTGAGACTGTTTGAATACCAGCCTATTTGACTTATTTTCTCTTCACTAGGTTTCTTGAGAATTATTTTGAAAAGTTATTAATAAGAATGTCAGTTCTAGCCATCACTGATGATAACAATGACAAAAATGTGTCATAAAAAAAGCTGAAAACTCACTTCACCTTGAGATTCATAAGGACATTTATGCACATGCTCCCTCTTCCAAAACAGACTATGAATTTCATCTTCCAAATTTGCTCTCACTGCACACAAGCATTCATGTGGAAAATGCTCATACAATGCTGTAGGGGTTTTAGGAGTTCTTCTTTTATTTGTTGGGGTTTTTTTCTTCATAAGGAATTTTCCCCATACCTATTGCTAATGGGCTATAATGACTCGACACTTAACAGACAAAAGAAGTTATCTGCTCGGGGGAGAGTGCTGATAGCCCCTATTGTTACCTGAGGTTTCCCAGGTAGGAGGGAGATACCGCAAGATGAGGACTGGAAAAAAAGGGTTGGGGCACCCCCTAGCTCTTGCTCTCTCGCTGTCAGCTGGGGAAGAGGAACGGGTGGAGCTGTTTGGAGAGGAGAGTTCACGGCTGTCACCATAGTCCAGCCCGGTCCTGCTTCTTCTGCCCTGGGGTGAGCCTCTGCTTGTAAGAGCAGCCTTCTGAACTGGGACCTTATTAACATCCACCTCATTAAGGGAGGGACTTTTACACCATCTGCCTGGGTGCCCAATCCTACCTCTCCCTGCCTTCCTTGGAGCCAGGCTGCTGCTGCCCTGCCTCGCCGCTTCTTCGGCGCTGCTCGCAGCCCTCGCTACTCTGTAGTTCCGCACCTCCTGCCTGCTGAGACCTCCTGGGGATTCCCACTAAGGCTCCGGAGTGTGGTACATCTCCTCCACCACCCCGGGAGCTCGTCTCTNAGCTTGCCGCCAGAGCGCCCCCTGCAGCCGCGGGGGAACCATCGCACCGGCCCTGCCCACCGGGAGCCACCAGCGCCCCTGCTGGCTGTGACCGGAACTGCACCAAAGGGGAAAGCGCCTGCGGCCGAGAAAGCCATCACTGGGCTCCTGCTTCTGTTGTGTTGTCAATGTCAGAGTTGTTGTTTTTGCCTTATTAGATATACTAGTAAAGAACTGTTACTCCTATTCTCATGTCCTTGCCTGAGAGCCCCTTAATTTCAAAATTATGACAATTCGGAGGGAAGGGGTCCACATTTTTTCCATTCCAAGGAAGACTTCTGCCTTCCTTAGCAGACACCTGTCTCTCAAACCGAGACAGATGCTTGCAACAATTTGGGCACATTTCATATCAAGAAGAGAAGATGGATCTTGTTAATCATTCCAACAATGAAGTCAGAGAAGTGCATCTTGTTAGGCATCTGCTAAGGTTCTACTCAATGGCTCATTACTTGTAGGCAAGCAATCTGACATCATTTATGGTGCCATGTGAAATAGTAAGATGGAAAAGCACATGGGAGAGCAAACTGTGCTGTCACTAATTTTCATTTTCTGTTTGCTTTTCATGCTATTGGTAAAACAAGTCCCTTCTAATATGAAACTGTATTAAGTCTGTCCTATATCACTATTTCTGCCCAACAAACAGATAACATGAATGCTCTCTTTACCATGTTTGGCTAAGATGTAGGATGTAAGGTTTCAAGAGCCTTGTCTGATGGCCTAACAGTGATCACTCCCTCAATTAATTCTGTGTTGCTTCAGTTATTTCATACTCATTAAATAGAAGGGCATCTGTGAATAAAGACTGCATTGGTGCCCTGCGGATTCCTGTCTGACTCCTTTCCCTGGGGAAGGAGCATAAGTCATGGAGTGATTGGATGTTGGTGTGAGGAAGAGTGGGTTTTCATTCCTCTACAGGCACAAATGAGGGATTCAGTTTGTACAGTGTTCCCACTCTGAGTGATTGCTGCCTTGTGTGCTCAGGCAGGGCTGAGCAGGCGAAGGGCAGTGCCTTGTTTGGTGGTTATTGCTGGCTAATGACTCTGCAGGGATCCCACAGTTACTAAACCTCTTTGTTTCCCTTTATCACTGCCTCCATCCCCTCCTGCCCAGCTGCTGCAGGACTTTGGCTCCATTAGGTTTTGTTGGGATTTGCAAGGTGCTGGGTGGTGAGTAGGCACTTAGCTGCAGCCAGCCCTACCCTCAGGACAAAGGCATGGTAATCCCAGGGAAGGTGTCTCTGGACAGATGCAATGGACAATGCAGAGACAGTGAACTGGACCCCATTTAACAGCTGGAATTTTAAAATCTTCTTGAGCTTCCCCTCATACATAACACCTTTGAATTCCAGGTATTAAGAGATGGAGCTTAGTCAACTCTGCTGGGATTTGAGCTGTGATTATCCCAGGGAGCTCTGTGATTAGGGTGCAGTGCTCACTGCCTTTCCTGTAAAATAGCACAGTGCTCTAAGAAGGGTATGATGCTCTAAAATGAATGGCTGCTTACAGGAGTAATCCTATATCAGGATAATGTTTTATACACAAGACTATTTTTGTACAATGCCTCAATAGTAAATGAACCTATTCTGACAACATTGAACAAGCACCACAATTTTCCAGGTGGGCAACTTTGATTAGACATTGGTCTTTTTCTTTGGGAACAGAAAGTTCTGCTAAACAACACACTGTGCTAAATTATTTAGCACATTGAATTTAAAATAAGATAATTCTTCTTTACAAATACTTGGCTTTCCTCTTTAAGTCCAGAAAGGTGATTTTTAAAAAAAATTTCTCCCTTGGAGCAGGGTTATAAATACCTAAATACCTAAGTGCTCTGTCAAAAGGCTGTCTTCTCCAGCACTATAAAACTGAGAACATTGCAAGTTTTTGAGATTTATCTTGGGTGTAAACATATATGGTTAGTGTCAGTTTTTTCACCTTTTTAATTGAATTTAAGTCATTGGGTTTTTTCACTTTTGGAGCAAAACCAGCTCAGAGGTGTGATATTTTGATCTGACAGCCATGAGATCTGTGGGTTCTAGTACTGTTTTCCCTGACTCTGCTCATGGTGAAAAAGCTGCATTGCTGGATATGAGTCTTATATCTGGAACAGACACCTTCCATCCTTTGGGATAAACCAGTTGTGTTGTGAGATGCAGGTACAGCTACTCCAGTGTGTCCATAAACTCAACAAAACTCATGCAGGGATTTAAATTCAAGACCAGTCACTTGATTTTGGCTCAAGTCTGTTTGGGGAGCCATGGCTTTTAAAAATAATGTGGAAGATTTGCAGTCAGGGGATGCTAAAATGGAGAGGGTGACTGCTTGGTAGAGTGCAGGGAAATCAAAGGATGAAGTACAAGAATATGTATTTTTCAGTTAATGTTTGAAAACATCTTTCCATGTTCTTCAGCAGCCATAATCGTGTTATTTGATAAAACCACTTTCAGCAGTAAATTCTAGGGATTAGGGATGAGCCGGATCATGGCCACAGAGGAGCAGCAGTGACAGCTGAACTCGGCGCAGGTGGATCTGCCAGAGGTGAGCACCACCTGCAAGAACTTGCTTATACGTGCACTCTCATTTTAACTACAGATACTCTCAAGCTCAGATTTATCATCTTAGTTTCCTTAGTTTTGCTGTTCTTTCTCTGTGTATAATGAGTATAATTTTCGTGGTTCAATCTATAGGATTTTTCCTTTCTGAATTAGCATCTGAATTTGACATTTTCTTGATAATAAATAGGTTGTGCTATTGTGGAAGTACCCAGGAAGGCTGCATTACATTCTCTGGCAATTTATTTTAAAGACGTAAATTGTGTCCTTCCCAGGCAGAGCTGATGCTCCTCTATATAGCATGTCTCAGGACTTTTAAATCCTCAGGGAAATTATCTCTTAAATTACTTAAGGGGAGAAAAATAAAAATGCAGTAGGGCTTGACACCAAAGATTAACTGCTCCTACATAAGTTAATTTGGTTTAAATATGTGATACCTTCTGGATATTGATTTGGATATTTTAGTTCTATAACTCCTAAATTGTTGGCAAACTTGGTAAATCATGAAGATACTTGACTGAATTTTAAATTTTTAAAAATATTTATGAAATAATTGCCAAAGTTGTAAATGCTCTGATATTCTGGATTAAAAAAAAAAAATAAATCAAAAACAGAGTAATACAAGAGAAATGGGAAATAAGTCCATTTCTAGAAACACCAGCATCATCTGTTAAAGCAAACAAACCAATCCCACAGTTGAGGGACACCATCTGTGACTTTATCTGTCTCCTTTGTACATGTTACACTCAGTTTCCTACCACTGATTCCAAAGAGACATGGGGATATTTGGCATGTAGGAAGTTGAAATCTGTGGGATATTCAGCTGTAGGCAAGTAAAAGAAAAGGCTTTCATCTCTTCTACAAACATTGTTAGTAACCCTTGATGCATTTTTTTTCATTAAAGACTTTTTTTTAAACTTGCTGTTCACTGGAAAGAGTGTGCATTTTCAACAGATAAATAGGAATTGGGAAAGAGCAGTACATTGACAAAGTGTCTGTAAGGGTAAATCATTTCATGAAAATGGCTCTTGGTAATGTTGGTCGGGGTTTGACAAGGCAAACCCTTGATTCTGCTACGAAATGTATTTATGTCTTGCAGCCAGTACGGAATTTTGTTTGACCGGGAAAGCCCTTTTTCTAAAAACTAAACCAACAAAACCAACCAAAAAAATCCAACAACCCCCCCTCAAAACAGCAACAACAACCACCACCACAGTAAAAAACCTCAAAAACTCAAACCAAACAATAACTAAAAAACCACAACCCCCCCCAAAACCAAACCAAACCCAAAACAAACAAAAAACCCCAACTAAACCCACATCCACCAGAAAAAAAACCCAACTCCAAAAAAATCCCTAAAAACAAACCCCCAAACCCAGAAAATACTGGATTCTGTTACATATGCAAAAGGTGGCAGAGCCTTTCAAATATGTGCCCCTCCAGGCAGTGTCAAGGATGCCAAGAGCAGTTCGGCTTTTCCGAGCTGCTGGGTGTGGGGTACACACAATTAACACTAAACAGGCCCACACGGTGAGAGATGCTGCAAATAGGTGGAGATTTATAGAATAGATTGTAAAACAAATAGTAATGTTTTTTCACCGACAATGGAACCCAGTAATCTGAGGTTTTCTATAGTTATTAATCTGTGTGGTTGCTCTCATTTCCTCTTGCCTCATCCCTTTGCCACTTTTGTTACAGTTCTCCTATTCTGAACAGCTGTAGTTGGTTTTATTTAGAAGAAATCCTCTGCTCAGTTTTCCTTTGTACTCCAAGAAGGTAGAGCTGATGGTGTGCTTGTGCAGAGGTTTCACATTACAGACTACTGCTTTTTCTTTTTAATTGTCACGTGCATAAATTACTGTTGATCTACTTTCATTTGCAGATCCTTGCCCTGGAGTGATGTAGTCTCCTACTGACATTTTTCATTGCTTACTTTTGAAACACCTGTCACTTTTGCAGGAATTATTTCAATGTGTCTCAATTGTTGGGTTTTTTTTCTACTTCCCTATGAAGTGAACTCAGCTTTCTATATAATTTTGTAATTAGAGTAATTATTTTTCTGTCTCAGTGTTACTACATTTATTTTGGTGAAATGATAATGTTATTAGAATTCCCTTCAAATAAGTCATAAGCGCTTGGCATGTATTCTGGGTGATGTACAGATTGTGAATTCAAGGGACAGTGATAATAAATTTCTTCCTTCTCTTCTTCTCCTTTAACTCAATTTTCAAAGATTCAGGGTTTTTTCTAGGTGCAGTGACTTTATTTCTATCACTTTAAAATACTATAAGAGGATAGTCTAAGTGGATCACATTAAATTTTCTGAATTTTGTCAGTTGACATGTTTCTAAAAGGAAATTTAAAACAAAAAATGCTCAAATCCCTAATATAGAAGCTCATTATTTGTTCTCAGGAATTACAAAACCTGAGAAGTTTTTACTGCTTGTCTTTTTAAGTCCAGTTGTCTATGTTGTCAAACATGTAACAAGGATGTGTAAAAGTTTGTAAAATATAAAATAAGCTCTTTAAGTGGCTGTCATCTCTCCAGCACGGCACATCCTACACTGTAGGACTTTAAGCACTACCCTAAATTGTACTGAGAAAATGAAACCTTTTTGCAGAAGTGGATTTAGTGGAGAGTGGAGGGGAACCTGGAGGCACCTTAAGCATTTTAGCTCTGACCTCTGCTCAGATTGGCAGGGTTTGGAGTCTTTGGAGTGATGATCTGGGCTCTTTTCTCCCATGAAGGAGATGAGAAGATAAAATAATAGTTTGATATCAGCCAGGTTAGTCAATGCACAGTTCAACAATACACCCTAAGCTAATGAACATGGAGTATTTTTCTCTATAGAATCAAATCTATTATTAGTCCAATATTTTAATTAAACAGAAATTGTATTCCCCTTGTGATTTAATGATTAAGGCTGCATCAAACAACATTGATCTGAGGCTAGAAATGACATCTTTCACCTTCACTTTCCACTTGCATTTCTTCCAGCCATATTTCATTATTCTCACCAGGAAATTTACTTAAGAAAGAACTAATATACAGAAAATCTTTTGCTTCAGTATTCATTTATTTTCTCACTTTCCTTCTTCTCCTTTAAGGTCTTACTTGCAAAGTTGTTGGTGTAACTGCTGATGCATCTAAATGTCTGGTAGGTTTTCTGAATTCCCACACATTCAGGACCTTGGCAATCCTTCCCACATACCCACAGCAGGCACACATCCATCAGCATTTCATTTTCTGTTGTCTATGCACTCAAATATTTTGAAACAGACATCTTCTTTTTAATAATTCTATTGTTGTATTCTATTATCTTCTTGCTTAAATGATGAACTTCTATTTTAATTGGTATTATTCCCACTTAGTTTGGTTTAAGTAGGTGTCCAACACTCTACTTTCAAAGATCTCTTTGTTGCCTCACTAAAGGAATGTTGGAGTGTTCCCTGAAATAACTCAATTGGTTTGGATTCTTTATTCTTTTCTTCCCTGCCGTCCTATTCATTCACTTTCAAGTCTGTGGTTTCTTGCACTCTCTTCAATAATTACATCTTCATCTCCCAAACTTTCCTTTTTTCATTAAAGAAGCTCAGACCAATGTAATGCTGGCATTAAATTCAGCTGGTTCCCATATTTGTGTCTATTCCCATTTTTGTGTATTCTGTATGAATTTCCTTTCAAGGTAGCTGGTGTGACAGACCATTTCTCAGTGCTTTACAGTGGCCATTTTCCCCCTCAAATGTGAGGCACTTGACATTTTTATTCACTTTGAGAAGGAAAATTACATTGTTCAGAACACCAAACTCCATGCTAGAACACCCAATAGCCTGATTTAGACCATTCATCTTAAAAACAGAATTTTCAAATCAACCTTCAGGTTGGCAACTTTGTCCTCTAATAATTTAATGATTTCATTTTTGATTGCTGGTTTGAGAAGGATCTGTCATCAGATCTATAAAAAAGACAAAACCTCCAGATTGCCTTCATCTTATTGTATCTTAAAAACAGAAACGCTTTTTCCCTCACAACTGGCTTGAATATCCATGGTACCTGGGAAACCTCAGGTGGTTTTGCAGGCTTGTGGGATTATGCACTGAAATGTCCTTTTGACATGGGCAAATCTCCTGCAGTGTCAGCAGCATTCTGAGCAAAAACTAAATTAATTCTGAAGGACTTCTTTAGGTCTTGGTGACTGGTGGATACAAGAGGTTATAATTGCCAAGCTGTAGTCCTACTTTTAATAGTTATTACTTTTTTTTTTTTTTAATATTTATACTTTGGATTTGCCCATCAGTACCAGTAAAATACAATACAAAGCAAACAAACCCAACAACTATATATAATTACTTGTCTTCCAGTTCTTAATATATCTTAAATAGTTGTTCTATGATTTCTGCTTCCCAGGGAGAGGGACCGTTGAAGGGAAATACATGCAAATTCTCTGGTATTAAATTTGAGGACTCAGTTATTAACATTATTTATTGGGGTCACTGGACTACCCTGAGAGCTGTGGGAAGGAGGAGCTGGATATGGTAACTCCTACTCTCTGAGAAGGTGAACCACTTTCCTGTGTCTTCTCATTTATTAATAGAATCCACTCTGCCTTGCATAGCAGAATACAAAATACAGAAGTAATAGAAAAGCAATATAAATGTGTACAGTGACACCACTGATAACACTGCCTGTAAAATTTAAATATACTGAGAATGGCTTTAAATTAACAGTTCTTGGAACTGTACCTTGTAAAACTCACTCATACGTGACAATTTTATTACATTCCTCTTGCACATACAGCACTGGAATTACACATGTGAAGAACATCCATCATGGAAAAATTAATTTTTGTGTGTTTAACAGGTAAGATTACAGTGGTTAAACACTGTAATTATGATAATCATGCTGATAGGAGGCTGTGTGAATCCATTGCTGCCTCTGCTTTGGCTTTTGTTGGAATGCTTTTCCATGAAAGCTGTCAGCAGCAGAGAGGGAGGGGAAGGGAAAGGGGAAAGGGAGATGCACTGTCATTGATTAGGTGCATTTCTCATTAATGCAAGTACACTAACACGGAGACATTGTACATTCTCAAGCTGCAAATTGAACATCCAAGGCAGGTAAACAGATATTTAACCCAACAAGGAGCAGGACTACTCCTTTAGCAAGGTCAGGAGTCCTTGTAATGAACAATTATCTCAGGACAAGCTCTTAAACCTCATTTAATTAGGGTATGACCCGGCCTATTTCTTTTGAGAAAACATTTGGCTGCTTTCTGAATAAGATTATGTGACCTCAAAAGTATTCCTAGTTGTTCAACACTAGTAATTCTGCCTCTGAAGATCTGTCCACTCCTGACTAAAATTTTACAGAAAGAGTTGCATAAGTATCAATGGTTCCTTCATCATATGGCACGATTTTTTTCACAATATAAATTACTAAAAAAAGAGGAGCTCAGTATTTTGGAGGCCCAGAGTATTCAGGTTTGAATATCAGTTTATCTAATTTGAAAGGCTTTTTGATTTTACTTCATGCACCAAAAATTTTGCAAAACTTATTGACTGCAGCTTTTGCTCTGCAGAAGCAGCTGGAAAGCTCTTACTTGTAAGGAAACATTTGATAAAAATTAATATATAATCTCAATAGACCAAAATTCCAAAATCCAGTGGATGTTGTTCTCTCTAGGAGTGATTTGGGTGGGAAAGAAGACTAATTTTCTCTGGATGTGGGTTCTTTTGAGGGGGAGTGTGTGTGTAAAAAGCTATACAGTGGAAACACAGAATTTTAATCTTTTTTTCCACTCACACAGTGTCAGATGCCAATCTCTGCCAGGCCCCTTGGGAATGCAGTTCCTGACTGAGTAGTCAGACAGGGATGCAGAAATACCTGGCTGGATGGCTCTGCCGGCCACAGCATCTCCAAGGACCTCATTAGTTCTTTGGAAGGAGAAAACTTTCCATCCTCTCTGTGCTCTTTGTTGGTTGCTCCAGTTGCATGCGCTCTCTCTCTTTCTCTCTCTCACTCATTTTACTTCCAAAATGGGTAAATTGGGTATTGTGGAGATTGTTCCCACCACCACATTATCAACATCCAAAGTACATGGATGTCAAAGACAGAGTAAAGCACTGATTATCTCTTTGGAAAATCCAAAGAACTTTAACAGGGCCCATCGTCTGAGAGAGTGGGAGATATTTTTCCCTTTTGTCTTTTCCTGTGGCACAGTTTTTGTATAATAGCCCTAATCTTTATTGCTTTGTGGTATATAGTTCTTGCCATTAATGGCCATCAGGATTGATGAAATGCCTGAGCCTCAATGTGCCTCCCATGAATGATTATCAGGATTGATTAAATGCCTCAACTTCAATATTTAATCAAACTCATCACCTGTTGATTGCTGTATGCTACAAAATCATCAGATTATGCCTTAAGTGTGATGCAAGAAGGATATTCCTACTGCCCCCAGAATTTCACTGCCTCAAGGGAGCTCGTGGGAAGAGTTTTTCATTATGTTCATGTTCTTTACATATAGACAACAATGGAACCAGCTGAAAGGAAATACTACACTCAGCATTTATACTCACTAATAAAATTTGGGACAAGGAATATCACACAAAACAATTTAGATGAGATAATATAAGTTGTCTGCATTAAAAAGAATTTTAAAAGAGATTATTTGTAAATGTACTCTGTATGTTTGGGTTTGTTTTTTAATCCACATGTCACTGCATTGATTTTTACAAGAATTACTCTATGTACTTGATGTTACCACATGAATAAATTACTAACTATTCATTCTTTATGTAGATTACACTGTATTACAAATGGATTCTTAGCTCATAATTTGCACTTTTTGCAAGTACCTTGTGGTTGAGTGTCAAAATACATTCAGCAAATCCTCCAGGCTAATTGGTAAACAGGAAAAACTAATTGTAGATTATAGGAACATAATTAGACTGGAAGGAGAACCATGATACCTGAGTTAGGGGGAAAATAAACGCCTGCACGGCTCTCCAGGCAAGTTGTTTCTGGGATAACCAGGATCCTGGGAGACCAGGTGATGCCTAAATGAGTGGGAAACAACAGTATCTATTCATATGTCCTGCTTGCTTGATCTGCTGAGGCTCCTTCCAAGGTTAATTCAGCATATGGGTGTTATTTGTAATGCAATAAAGACTATATAGGTAGTAATTAATATCTGAAAGTAATAATAGTATAATGAAAAAATTAAGACTGAGAAAACCGTAAGTGAACAAAGGAAAAAATGAGTATGAATTGCTTAATTCTAAGCTATCAGAGTTCTGTAATAAATCCCAGAATAATGGAGTACTTGGTAAAACTGGAAGGATGTGTATATAAATTGTAGGAGTGGAATTCAGTATGATCTGTACTTCCAAGCTGAAACTGGAATATCCTAGCAAGACACCAGGAAATGAAGCTGTAAATGACAGAACAGTTCAAATGTCTTGATACTTGTGTAGATCTAATCTCAGCTAGTAACTGTACCCCATTTAGGGAATTGCTAAATTCAAGCGAGTCATCCTGGTTAACTGACTTTCTGTTGTAGGGGAGATCATAGAACCACAGAATCACCGAATTAACTAGGTTGGAAAAGACCTTTGAGATCATCAAGTCCAACCTGTGATCTACCACCACCTCATCAACTAAACCCTGGCACTGAGTGCCACGTCCAGTCTTCTTTTAAACGCGTCCAGGGACCGTGACTCCACCACCTCCCTGGGCAGATGATTCCATTGCCCAACCTCTCTTCTCGGGAAGAATTTTTTCCTAATATCTGCTGTAAACTTCCCTTGGTGCAATTTAAGACTGTGTCCTCTCATTCTGTCCATGGTTGCCTGGGAGCAGAGCCCGACCCTCACCTGGCTAAAACCACCTTTCAGGCAGTTGTAGAGAGTGATAAAGTCTCCCCTGAGCCTTCTTTTTTCCAGGCTAAACAACCCCAGATGCCTCAGCCATTCTTCATTGGGCTTGTGTTCCAAGCCCTTCACCAGCCTTGTTGCTCTCGTCTGGATATGTTCAAGCACATCAATGTCCTTCCTAAATTGAGG
>VWPU01017822.1:0-17811 GCA_013398955.1 Callaeas wilsoni | reverse complement strand
ACATGGGGACACGGGGATAGGGGGACATNGGGACAGGGGGACATGGGGACAGGAGGACACGGGGACATGGGGACACAGGGAGGTGGCTGCTCCTGACCCTCCCTCAGCACCCCCACCCCGTTACCCTGAGCAGGGATCACCCCACTCACCACGGGGTTGGCCTTTTCAGGACTTGGGGGACTTTGTAGGAGTGCGGTGCCACAAACACCTGCCCCAGCAGCAGCTCCACAGCACAGCCAGTGCCGGGCACGTGGCACCTCTCGTGGCTCCTTGCTGATCACTCAACCCTGCTAAATTTGGATTGCGGGGACACAAGCAGGAAAATGAAATTTTTGAAGTGATTTGAAAGCACTAAAGCTGCACTAAATACAAAAGGCGGCTCAGAATCCCAGGGGATCTTCCTTTAACCAACTTCTGTCTCAGTCCAGAGCCCACACAAGCCCTTCCAAAGGGTCTGCAGGTTTTGGACACCAAGAACCAGGTAATGGCTGAGGGGCCTTTTCTCCTGTGCCACCAGGAGGTTACACAAATAACAACAACAACCTCAGCACCACCATCAGCTGTGGGGGCTGTACCTCGTTGATGGATTGAAGACACACTCCTGGGAATGGTGAGAATCTCTGCAAGCTCTGACTTTCCTCCATTGGGACACCGGCCTCTAGGGAAAACCCAAAATTAAATCATCACAGCACATTAGAGTGGAGGAAACCAGGATTTGGTCCCTTTCTGGATACTGGTCCAGCATCTGTGTGCGCTCCTCCCTGCCAGCCCCACGGGCACACTTTGTAGGGCAGAGGCTTTGCCGACCTCTGATTGCAAACGGCTGGAAAACTGATACCGTGGAATTGCTCTCCAGAACTTCCTCAGGGACACGTGGCTTTTTGGCTGTGAGCTGAGTGCGGCAGTGAGCCAAGAGCCCCAGCTCAGGATGCTGCTGCCCAGGTCTGTGTGCGCCATGGGCCTGTTGGCCCAGGGATAAAGCCCTTGGGGATGCCCAGGTGCAGGAAAGCCTGGGCTGTGCCCTGCCCATCCCAGCAGGGCAGTGGTTTCCAGACCCAGCTCCGGCCACGCTGCTGCTCTGAGCTGGGCAGGTTTCTGCCCTCACATCCCATCCCTCCCCCGCAGGGATGCCCCTGCTGCTCCCTCGAGTGCCTGAGGAGAGTTACAGGCACAAAGGTGACAAACTACAGCTCCCAGAGCATCCACACCAAGAGGTTCAGGAATTTTAGCTGTAGTTGGATTTTTCACCGGTGGATTTTCAACAGAAAGAGCTCTGCTTTTCTATTCTGCACATTCCTCTACTCAACAGCCCAATTTCCTCCTGACAAAGAAATTCATTAGGAAACTTTCAAGTCGAGCCCAACCATGGCAGTGAGTTGAAATTGCTCAAATCATCTCCAGAAAACCTTCTTACAATACATCCATCTCTGTCTGCCTTTGCATCCCCCTGGTAACTGAGTCAAACTCATAATGACCCACGAGCCTCCTGCCTGTTCAGTCCAGCCCTGGCACTCCCCATACCTGTCACAGCAGAAATATATTCTCCCAAATTTATTTCCAGGCAGTATTTCTGTCCTCAGGTCATTTCTCTCAGCCACTCTCTTTCATGTGATAATTGTAGGAGAATTTGTAAACCTGAAAAAACCTTTCCCCGAGTTTCCTGTTCCTGTGCAAAGCGGGCAGGTGGAGGAAAGGAGGGGTCAGAGCAGAGCAACCACTGCTCTGGGGGGCTCAGGTGATGTTCTGCAGGACATGGAGAAGCAGTGGCAGACCCCACACAGCCATGAGGATGAGGAGCTGGAGCTGGCCTTGCTCAAGCTGGGGTCCCCAAAGGGCTGCACTGTGGCTCATTAGCCAAAGAAGAAAGGGCTAATTTTAGACTGGGTGGCAATTAAAAAGCATTGTATTATCTTTTTGTGCTAAACCAGCCAGTCACAATCTTTGGGTAAACCAGCAGTTAAATGAGGGGCTGACGGGGAGTTATAATAAGGAAAGACAATGGCATCATTATATTGGGATTTATCTTCCCGAGACAGGATTGTCCTCATTATTCAGGAGCGGTGTACCCAAAAGCCACTAATAAGGCTCCCTCCCAGGATGGAGATAAATCCCAAACCTTTCTGAGACTTTTGAATGTAAATGCTCTGTGGCATTCAAAGTGCCCTTTGATTCCAGCAGGCTCATCCTCGTGCCAGCACTGCTGGTCCTGCTCGAGGCTAAACGGGCTCTGGGGTCTTCACGGGCCAGGACAGGGAATGATGTTTCACTGGGACAAGGGGGCCTGGCTCCTGCATCAGAGAGACATTAGGATCAGCTCCGGAGGCAGCTGGGGAGTGCCACCAGGACGGGACTGAGCTGCTCAAACCGCGGTGGCCACGACTGGGATCCAACACCCGCAGGGCACCGGATCATCTCTGCGGGACACAGGGGCTCTGGGTTTGATGCAGATCGAGGGTAATTGGCAAACTGTTCTCTAAAATGCAGCAGGAAGGAAGTGGAGAACTCCAAGCAGGGCAGAGAGGTTTGTAGGGTGATCAAGCGGCCGGTGTGCCCCATCCTCCCCGGAGAGCCGAGGGCGGCGGGAGGCCGGGGATGGCAGCTCGGCCCTCTGGGGTTTCGTGGCACCATTAAATTGCATCGACCAAAAGAACTCCTTCCTTTCCATCGCGCAGGAAACCCTGTGCTGCAAAACTACGTCAGCTTTCTTTTTTAATGCTACAAAATAACAGGGCGAGTATAATATCCATCCACGGGTGGCAGGGCCACCTTGTTTCAATTGCTGTGCTCTCACCTTTAGCCTGCTCAAATGAAGAAAAATTCCTGATAAGAGCCGTAAGTGTCGGGATAGATTTGGAAAGGCAAATCAGCTCAGCAGCACGGTGGGAAAGATGAATTTCTGGGTTTGCATTTAAAAGGGCTCGGGGTGTACAAGCAGCCTGGGGCTGGTTCCTGGTTCCCCAACACCAGCCAGCTTTTCTGTGGGTCAGTAAGCCCGGGGTGTAACTCAGCAGAAGGATGGGGTGCCCACTTCCCAGCCTCCCGCTGCAAACCCAATTCCCTCAACAGCGCCAGAGTCACCAAATCCCAGTGCTGTGGCACAGCCCGCTTCACCCACCCAGTCTGCCGCCCACCAGAGCTGCTGGTACAGGACAGCCGCAGGAGGAGCAGCCCAGAAGGGTCTTTTTAAAGTGGCAGTGAAACCATGAAAGACCTTTTAGTGCAGGGACTGGAGAACTCACAAATGCCCGGCCATCAGGAAGGCAAACCAGAGCATGCGCAGGGTGGGAAATGCTGGCAAATCTCTCAGTGAGCCAAGGTCAGGGTCATTTTTAATAAGAAAAATACATTTACTGAGGGCTTCAGGATGACCACAGTGACAGACCCACAGCAGGCACACGGGGTGTGGTGGGAGATGAGCTGGAGGCTGATACGGATGAGATTGTTTTCACTGCTGGAGCCTTTGTAGAGAGCAGCGCTGCCCGAGCAGCCCAAAACTGGTGAAGGGTGTGGTAGCTGGACTGGGGCATTTTTCTGGGCTTTGAGAGTCCAAGTGCCACAAATTTGATGATAAAAACTCCCTAACCAGTATCCCTGCTTCTTTCTGCCATAGCAAACAGCCTCGGCAGCCCATGGCTGTCAGACTGCAAGTGCTGAGTGCCAGGTGCCCACGTCACAGCTCCCTTGGGCTCAGCACCACCCACATTCACCTGGTAATTAAAGCCCATGGTTAATTTATCCAGTGCTGCCTTGGGATATCCCCCGGAGCAGCAGAGGAACAAACAGCATCCAGCCCCAGCCCCTGCATCCCACTGCCCAGTCCCCTGGGCTGGGCAACACTGTGCTCTCTCCTCCGAACTGTTTATGCTAACAAACCCATTTAATGATTGCTGGTTTCTATTTCACCATTCGGGAATGAAAACCTTTTAAATAAATATTTAATGACTCCTATTGGGTGCAGGGAGGATAATGGGGCTGGTAGGCACAGGGAGCCGTGCACCCGCAGATAAAACCTCCGGCAAAACGAGGGCTCTTGTTTTATTGTTCCAGATGTTATAAAGATTGACTCTGCTATTAGAGCTTCCTGGAGGATTGCTCTGGGATAAAATCTCCAGCTAGCAGAATTTAATCAGTTAGGGATGAGAAATAGATTTCAGGTGGCACCAGCTTTTAAATAGGTGTAATGTTGTTTCTGCAAGCACGGTGCCAGCTCTGCTAACAAAGCACCCTGCAGACAGCACCTGCCCATCCTGACCGTGCACGGTGGGCACAGAGCGCTTTGGTGCCCACCCAAGGGGGCTGTGAGTGTGCTGCTCCATCCTCCATTCCCTCTGGACCTCAGGGAAGCGCTCCAGCCCAGGGACAGCAAAGCAAATTAACAAGGAACTAATCAACAGGAGGCTGGCACTGTGTGGGCTTCAGGTACAGCACGTTTGGACAGGAGAAAAGCTTTATTTAATGTTAACCCGCCCAGGAGCCTGGGGTTTGGTGGTTTGCTCCATCCTCAGCTCTGGGATTTGGAGGGGCACAACCTCTCACCTGCCCTCACTGCCAGAGAGAGGTTTTGGGTATGGTGTGATCTCAAAAGCACACCCCAAAAAATGGGAAGGGAAGGGAAGGGCAGGGCAGACTGAGGCTGGTGGAGCACGTGGCCCTAGGCACAGCAGATGTTCCCGTGGGCTGGGAAGTTGTTTTAGCTGCTGGCCTGTGATCACAGCAGCTTTGAGCTAATGGCCCTGGCAGCCTCCTGTGAGAGGAGAGGCTCCATCTGCCCCCAGGCCGGGCTGGGGACCCTCGTGGTGGCAGCTGAGCTGTGCAGGACCGGGTGGCTCTGCCCAGGGGAGGCTGTCCCAGCTGGGTGCTGGGGTGCCCCCCTCCTCCTGTCCTTCTTCCCTCCATCCCTGCCTCGACCAAGTGAAGTTCAGCTGTTACACAGTGTCAGGAGATGAATTACATTAAATTATAATTACATTCCCTTGCCTGCTCTGGGCAAAATGCAAAAGGTCATCCTTTCCCTTGCTGCCCGAACTTTAATATGTTAGACCACTGATAGACAGTGCCATGGTGGTTACACAGGGCCAGGCAGAGAGGATGCACCGGCACTCACCAGCTTTTCCTCTTCCGAGGGACTGGCTTTGGCTGGGAACAGCCAGAGCCAGGCTTTGCTGGAGGGCTCAGCACCCCTGGCACGGAGAGGCCAGATGAGTGATCCATTCCCTAAGCTGGAGGGCCTGCAAGTGGTTTTGGGGGCTGCCACACCAGCACGGCAGCTTCCTCATCTCCCAGCCTGGAAACCGCGAGGACTGCAGGAGCAGCAATGCCCGGGGAGTGCGGGCAGCTGGTAGCACAGGAGAGCCCAGAACCACACAGAACACGGGGCTGTGCATCTCACAGGCCTCGGGGGAGGCTTTCCCCACTCCTTCAGCCTCCCAAAGTGAATCCCTGAGGATAACTGCACTGCTAAAAGCCTTCAGGGACCTTTGAAGGAAATGTTTGTGCAAACACTGTGGTTACCAACACGTGTTCTGGAATGAGATGCAGCGCTGACCACCTGAAGCAGACTTGCTGCCACATTGCCTCAAGCCAGCACGGGAGGTTCCTTCAGGCACACCTGTGAGACCCCAGCCCTGGCGACAGGGACCAGGAGGAGCCGTGAGGTTGGGGGTGAGGCAGAGTGCAGGGCTGGGCTCCTCAGGGCAGACACAGGCCCCACGCTCAGCCCCCCTCGTAAGGTGAGAAGCCAATTTCCTGCTTTTCACAGCAATTTTCTTGAACTCCAGTGGCTACCAGCTCCTCTACTGATTGTAAATAAATACAAGGGGAGCTTGGCCCAAAATAGAAAGCAGAGAAGCCTCCATAGCTCAATAAAGTGTAATGAGCCCTTGCGGGCAGAGAAGCTGTAATTTGCAGGGCCAGCTCTCTCCATGGGGTGCAGGCTTGGCCAGCTCTGGCTGGCGTGTGTCCATCGAGGTCCAGCAAGGGTGGGAGAGGGAGCCTGGCCCCGGAGCCCTCTCCCGGGCTGTCCTGCTCCTCTCTGCTGCTGCTGCTCGAAGGCTGGTCCCTGTGGACGTGGCTGAGCCCTGCCACACCCGGGGGCTGCTCCCTTTGTGCCCGAAGGCACACCGGGTTTACAGCTCCCCACACCAGAGATGCTCGCTTAGAGCACCGCCCTTGCAGAGGGCACAGCCATGCTCGGTTCCATCACAAAACATCGTAAAACCCCCCCAGTCTGGGTGAAATGGGTGCCTGCAAACACATCCCTTCTCCCTCCCGCAGTTCCTCCAGGTCCTCTGAGGCCGCGGCTCCTCCTGCTCCTCCTGCCAGCACTGGGATATCCCTCTGTCCCTGTCCCACGGGAAAAGCAAGGTCCTCTCTCCCTCCCGCTCCTAAAGGAGCTCTGTGCCTTTGCACGCCTGAAGGCTCCAGCAGGAGTTTAAAAGGGATTTTCCAAAGCAGCCAACAGATTTGCATTTGTAACTGAGTGAGATGAGGGGTTAGCCATGGAAACAAGCCACCAAGAGCAGGTGGGGCTCAGGAAAGATGGAGAAGGACTTTTTACAAGGGATGGAGTGCCAGGACAAGGGGGATTGGCTTCCCACTGCCAGAAGGCAGGGTTAGGTGGGATATTGGGAAGGAATTGTGCTCTGTGAGGGTGAGAGGCCCTGGTACAGGGTGCCCAGAGCAGCTGTGGCCGCCCCGGGATCCCTGGCAGTGCCCAAGGCCAGGCTGGACAGGGCTTGGAGCAGCCTGGGACAGCGGGAGGTGTCCCTGCCATGGCAGGGGGTGGGACTGGATGATCTTTAAGGTGCCTTCCAACTCAAACCATTAACAATTAAATTAAATTTAACATTTGTTTTCCATCAAGTCCCAGTGTCCTCATCAGCAGGGACGTGTTTAGCCCAGCACATGTTGAGCTACTGGTCCTTCCTGGATGAAATCCATGAATGTCTGAACAACCATCACCAACCTAACGGCTGCCACGTGTCTGGAAGGGTCTGCAGATCGAGGTCCTGCTTTGCCACTGCCCCTGCTAAATGTGCAGGGCTCATTTAGGGGGCCTCTTAAAAATCCTGGGAATCCTAAAGGAGCTCTGCCAGCGCTGCCCCAGGGAACCTCTGCTTTCCCCTCCCCAGATCCCTCTCCAGGAAACCTTTTTGTTTTGGCTCAGAGATGGTTCCCGGGCCACTGGGGGCTCTGAGCGGGCAGTGCCACTCATCCAGCTGTCACCCCCAGGTCCCAGGGGCTGCCCCCGGGTGAGAGCTGGCACCCCAGGCACACACCATCTGTGCAATGACCTCCTTCTCCAAGGAGGAGATGGTCCCCAGGGGACACCTGGCCCTGGCAGACCACCCAGCCCCGCTCAGGCAGCACGGCCGGCCCCATGGGGCTGCCAGCAGCAGGGAGGCACCAGCAGTGTCCCATCACAGGCTCTGGAGTGACAAACACGAGCTGGGGAGCAGCTCCTCCCTCCCAGGTGACCCACAGAGCCCAGTGTCCCCCACGGTGCTCCAGGCACAGCTCCACGAGAGCCCCTCAGCAGCACGGTGACCCACAGCAGCCTCCCAGGAACGCCTGCCTGGCCTCTCCCTGCTCCCAGTCCTCTTCACACTCAGGGGGTGGAACATTCTTCATCTTCTGCAGCTCTCTGTGATCCTGACATGCTCCCAGGAGACCCCGTGGCCAAACCAGCCTGGGACCAGCGAGGCCACCGTGCCCTCTGGCCACTCCATCACTGGCAGCTCCGTGCTGGCCTGGCACCGTATTTTCAGCTGTTTGACTGCAGTAAATTCCTTTGAGTTTGTGGTTTGCTGTTGTTGCTCTCCTTTAATAACCTCTAATAGGTTTTTCTCCTTAAGATAAGACCTCAGTAGCAGTGGTTTGGCATGGTATCAGCAGTATCGGGCATTCTCCTCTGCTGTAGGTACACTGAGGTAAAGATTTCAGAGTCCTTTGAGCTGTGCTGTAGACCTTTCCACAACAGTAAATGGTGATATTTCCACTCAGTAATGTATTTATATCTTCCCAGTGAGGTCAATAACAGAGTATCCCTTGAGCTGGGAAAAATGATGAGTGATGTCTAGTAATTACAGAGACCATAAGGCATCCGTGAATCTAATTTTGACATTAAAAATCACGCCAAGCACCTCCATTGCCTATTTTATTTGCCGGCTTGGACAGTGAGGTCCAGTGCTGCGCGAGGAAGGGACGTCTGCACACAGGGCACGTTTTGGGCTTGTTGGAATCTAAAGCAATTAACTGCTCTTGCCTCTCCCGGCTTCCTGGCATCGCGCCTGACCTTGCTCGCGATTCGTCTTCCTCATTCCTGCTGGATGTTTGCGAGTCATCTGGCTTTGGGCAACGTGGGCTGCAGCGGGGACTGAAAACGTGCGACGCTGCCGTCCTGCCCCTCATGCTCACCCCTCGCCAGCCGGCGCCGGGCTGGGGCCGCACGCGGCAAACAAGCACTAAGAGCACGCTCTGAAGATGAATTGCACGGAACAACTCTCCAACGGGGTGCATTTTGCATTTCAAACACCACCACTCCAAATGCCCAGCTGTCTTTGCCAGAGGAACCGATGGAAAAAAAACCAAATTCATTCCCATTTCGTATCAATACCCTTGTTCATATTTCAGTTTTAGAAATCCAAAGCTTTTCCACCGCAGTGAGACCTTCCCAAGCCAGGCTTTCCAAAGGCAGGGTGGAGGGAGCCAGCAACAGCTCCAGTAGCTCCTAGAAGCCAGGCTACTCAATTTATGCCACTTGTTTGGAAGTCTGGGGGTAATATATTGAGATTTTGGTAAACAAAACACAGTGGTTTTTTTTCAAAGTCGTCACGTATTTCCAGATTTTTGTGGTATTTTTCATACTTTCCCCCAAAAGTCATTAGAGATGTGGCACTGCTTTTGGAATGATGCAGAATCGGAGAAGATAGGGCTGAGAGGGACCTCGAGTGCTGGCCCTGCCCCAGGGGAAGGTCAGCTCTCCATTAATGCCGGGAGATGTTTCTCCAAACTCTTCCTAAACACTTCTAATGATAGAAACTCCAGAGCCCTCCCCAGGCAAAACAACCCCGTGCTTAATTGTCCTTTCTGCTCCACAGCTGGAAATCGCCTTCTCTGCAACTGCAGCACTAATTCCCATCCCGAACCTCCGCAGCCTGAGCAGCGAATATTCCATCATTTGGATCGTTAGGGAGAACACCGACTCGTATTAGACTGAGGATGGATTCCTGCAGAAAGTCGCTCAATCCATCCTTTTATTTGACAGCCAGTTATTGATTCCTCTTGTCTGGTTTCCGGCCATGTTTTGCACCTCTCCCACAGCAGCCGTGTGGAGACCTGCTCACCAACCTTGCTAAAAGGAATGTCACGGGAAGCACAGCAAATTCCTAGCAAAGCCAAGGCATCCAGCATCCCTGGCTTCGTCTCAATCCAGAATATTTAGTCTCGTCACCCAGGGAAATCAGACTGGCTTTTGCTTTTGGGAAGGATCTTTTTTTAAAATTTTCATTTAGAAATATAATTTAGAAATTCTGTTTTTCTGGGACCTGAGTTTAAAGCAGTCAGATTAGAATGTTAACCAAGCCTCCTTCTTTCCCCACTCTGTAAATACAGGTTTTACCTTTGCCTCTGCCAATCTCCTGGAGCGCTGTAACAGCCCAGATGGCTTCTGCCCATTCCTTGACTAACCAAGGATAAAATTCTGGTTTTGGCCACTTCAAAAATGCTGTACTTATCTGCAACTGATCCTTATTGCCCTTCAGAGTCCCTGCTGATTGCACAGCATCTCATACCCTCAGCTGCCTGGTTCCATCCCTTCCTGCTCACATCTTGGGAATGTGACCTGGATTTCAGTTCTTGCAGAATTTCCTCGTCTCCCAGAGGTCAGTGATGGGCTGGAGCTGAACTGAGACAGCCCCTGCTACAGCTCCTATCCTGTCTCCTCAGGTTTGGATGGTTCTGTTTGCCCACAGAAAGACTCCATTCACCTCTAGACCTCTGGATTTTAGGAAAAAAATTCTTCACCGAAAGGGCTGGCACAGCTGCCCAGGGCAGTGATGGAGTCCCCATTGCTGGAGGGATTAAAAGCCATGTGGATGTGGCACTTGGGGACACAGTTCAGTGATGGCCTTGGCAGTGCTGGGGCGATGGTTGGACTCGATGATCCCAGAGTTTTCTCCTTCCTAAACAGCTCCATCGTTCTATGAGTAAATGCAGATCAGCAGCCTCACAATGTGAAACATTCACTCATCACCCCCAGTTTTCCAGTAGGTCCCACATCCCTTTATGCTCTAGAGCTTGTGGCAGGCGTGGCCATTCCCAGCACAGAGAGCAAAACCGTCTCCTTTTCCTCTGTTTCTTTTTCTCCCTCCTGTGGCACCATCCCGGGCACACGAATCACTTGGCCTCAGCCACGGGCTTCCCAGCTGTGCTATCAAAGAGCTCTCCTGGAGATCTCTTTGTCAGTGCTTGTCTGGCTGCTCCCTCAAAGTCCCTACAAAGGTGGACTGGCAGCACTTCCCCAGCCCTATGAGGGAAAGGTTAAACCATGCACTGAAAAAAGGAGCACAACCCCACAGTCCTCGTTTCCTCAGACTCCTCTGCCTCGCAGTGCTGATCATGGCCCAGTGTGTGTGTAGATGGTAACCTCCTTTTTCACTCCTTGCCGGGCAAAAACTGATGGAAGCAGCTCAGTTGCTGTGGCGCGTCCTCTGCCATGCCAGTCAAACCAACAAATCACTGCCAAACACCTCTTCTTCAGGGGCTGGTCACATTGACACGTGCAGAAGATATTAATTCCAAGCAGCTCATCATCCATTTCAGTCAGGAGAGGTCCTGACAGCGTTTGCTGCGGGAGGTCTGTGGCTGTGACAGGGCTTTGCTGGGTGAGTTCAGGATAGGAGCCCTCGGGATGGGGAGAGAAGGGGGAGCAGCTGAAATCCGAGGGCTTGGCGCAGCTGCACACGGAGCCCAGCGCGTCCAGGGGCCAGGGACAGCTGGGACGTGGCACCAGGAGGGTATATCACAGCTGGCAACATGACAAACAACGAAAGGACAATTGTCCTGACACTTTTTTATGGCACATATCATTCTTTTTAATAAGCATTTCTTTTATAATTGCATCTGTTCCCCAAAGGATTTACTGCGGATTAGGAATCCCATGCGAACACGGGGAAGCAAACTGTGATTAATTATGTTCAGCTTGCTCAAGGTGTGCTGTGGGTAGACACACAGAGGGTGAGCATGAAAAAGAATGCAAAACAAAGTAACTGGGCTGGGTTTTTTTCAGCAATGAAGCTCTGAGAAGGGGGAAAGCCTTGAAAACTGCAGCGTTCCCAGGCAGTTCGCATGACTGCGTGGGCTTCCCAGCCTGCAGCTCCCAAAAACACCTGGCTGGAACAGACCAGCCAGGTCCAGGAACATGGCTCCCTGCTTAAACCCGGCTTTTGAGTGCTCTGCTGGAGCTGGGCTTATATGGGGGACACAGGAAGGAGAAATATGGGAAAGCCAAGGCCTGACTGCCAGGAAACACCCCAGGAAGATGATCCTGCTACACAGTGGTGATAGTCACCGAGAGCCCCTGGAAGCCAGGGGACAGTGACATCCCTGCTTAGCCCCAGAAGGGAGCAGAGGAAGGAGCAGGACGAGGCTCCCCAAGCCCCTGTCTCTGTCCTGCAGGACCCAGGGCCAGGGGAAGCAGAGGCCAGGTCCCCTCGTGCCCGGCAGAGAGCGGCTGCAGGACAGGCTCAGGTCGGTAGCGGCACCGTCCCCGCGGGCACCTCTGCCAGCCAATCAATAAATCATTTTTCTACTCAACTGAGAGCCATTTGTCACCGACACGATGACAAATCCCCTGCTCCTCGGGAGATGGTGCCCCTGTCACCAGAAAGGGCCGGAGAGCACCAGGATTTCTGAGGTCTCCTGTCCCGCTCGTGGCCTCGCCCTCCTCCTTCGGGCAGCACTCACATCTCTCCTTCCCCTGGTGCCAGAATTGATGTCCCAGGAATATTTTATCAGGAAACAGGGGGGATCCCCTCCTTCAAGGGGGCCCCTCTGTGTAAACCTGGGTCCTGGGAGCTCTGAACCGTTGTGCAATTACCACCACACGGAGAAGGAGCTGTGAACTGTTCTGCAACCACCACCACATGGGCTGAGGCCCATGAAAGCCCAGAAATACCTTCCTCCCGCCCTGCAGAGCCCCCTTAGCTGGGCTGGGACACTCACCTGTGTCCCCCAGCTGAGCCCGGGGTGTCTGTGTGCACAAGACAATGCCCAGGTGACAACTTGACGGTCATCAGTTGGACACGGGCAGATCTCTGCTCTTTGGGGAGAAGGATGCTGGTCCCCATGGCTTCCTAATCTCGAAAAAATGGCACAGCTTTTTCTAAAGCTGCTCCAATTTTGTTTTCTGAGCACGGCTGAGGCTGCTTTCTGCATTCCAGGTGTCCTTTCCTCTGAGAGGAGCACTCTGCCCTGCATGGTATGGGATAAAACAGCACATGGGAAGCAAAAAAAGGGTTAAACACAGAGCTGGAGTTCAAAAGCTTTTTGATCCAAGCAAGAACATCATTTCAGGATGGGGAATTTCTCCCTCTAATAAATATATATGGCAAGGAAAAACTGCTGCCAGTAGAATTACTCATAATGTTATAAATGAAAACGGATTTGGGGATGCTGGATTTTTGCAGAGCGAGAAAGACTTTTAGACCATTAAACAAGAGACATTCATATTTTATTTCCATGCACACAGCACAAAACAAGAATCTCATATCTCTTAGATCTGAATGCCCAAGAAGTGGGCACAGTGGTTGGTTTGAGCATCAGGAGAGACACAGCTTTACATTAAATAAAATTCAAGAAAATGAAGAAATATGGAGAGACTCTCACTCCCCGGCTGTAGCATTTCGTGTGGGATCATTTGTCAGTGCCCAGCTGGGACACAGCTGCAGGAGAGGCTGAAGTGCCTGCGAGATGATGCCCACGTTGTGTTCAAGGCACAAAAGATTGCAATTATTGCTAATAAATAACAACAGTTGATAGTCAGTAGATGCTGGCTGCCCCACGATTTTCAAGCATGGAGAACCGGTGCTCTCTAGGGCTAAGAACCCAGGGACACCATCAATGAGGTAGAAAAGACACAACTAGAAGTGAAATGCCAGGAGGAACGCGCTCACCCCCTGGCAGGCTGTCCCTGGGCTGGGCGGGGTGGCCTGGAGCAGCAGGACAGGCACTGCTGGAAGGATGGAGCGCTGGATGCTGTGTGCAAGGTCTGTCAGCCGGGCACTGAATTCCAGCAGAAAATGAAAAGCAATGAAAGAACAAGGCAAACAGCTTAAATGAGCCCAGGAGGCACATCTGAGCTCCAGAGCAGGGACGGGGACAGGCGTTCCGGAGGCTGCATCGCAAACACTGAACAATAAAATCCACAGAAAAACTCCCCGGGTCCCGTGTAAGCACCGAGTGTGAGCGAGCAGGGAGGAGGTGGCTGCCGGCCAAAATGTTCTGCGCCCTGCTCCCACACAGCCACATCCACGGGAGAGCTGGGACTGGCTGCTGGCAGCGCTACTCGAGGGGAAGCAGGATCACACCAGGAGAGGGACCAGGGCGGAGTCGCCATCCATGATTTGGAACTGGAGAGGTGGCTGGGGGCAGCTCCGGGCACAGGTGAGACCCTGCAGGTGAGCACAGTGGGGTCCAAAACTCTCCCCTTGCCCAGGAGAGCCGGCTTTGCCAGAGGCTTTGGCAACAATGGGCACCAGAGAGACAGGAGGGAGCTGGGACAGGTAGGAGGGAGATGGGAGAGGCAGGAGGCGCTGGGAGAGGCAGGAGGACCTGGACAAGGCAGGAGGGCGCTGGACAAGGCAGGATGGCGCGGGGAGAGGCAGGAGGGAGATGGGAGAGGCAGGAGGCGCTGGGAGAGGCAGGAGGACCTGGACAAGGCAGGAGGGCGCTGGACAAGGCAGGATGGCGCGGGGAGAGGCAGGAGGGAGATGGGCGAGGCAGGAGGAGCGGGACAAGGCAGGAGGGAGTGGGGAGAGGCAGGATGCAGCTGGGAGAGGCAGGAGGAGCTGGACAAGGCAGGATGGAGCTGGACAAGGCAGGATGGCGCTGGGAGAGGCAGGATGGAGCTGGACAAGGCAGGATGGAGCTGGACAAGGCAGGACGGAGCTGAACGAGGCAGGAGGAGCTGGGAGAGGCAGGAGGAGCTGGGAGAGGCAGGAGGAGCTGGGAGAGGCAGGAGCTGGGAGAGGCAGCAGCAGGGGTGGCTCCGTGGTTGTCTCACTGCGGTGGCAGCAGCCCTGGGCAAAGGCGGTGGGAGACAGGGCGGGGCTGAAGTGGTCTGGGACCCTCCCGGCCACCACAGGAGATACGGAAAAGTGCAGGAGGGATTCAGGGCTCATGGCTTTGTAGGCAGGACCAGTCCGAGCTCCTCTGGAGCGTTTCCCCAAATTAATGCTTTCTGAACGTGACCACATCATTTAGAAAAGCATCCAATCTTCATTTTAAAATCACAGGTGAAGGGGAATCCATCACGAGCCCTGGCAAACGGCTGCAATTGCCGATCACCCGTCCTGTTCCCCTGGATTTGTCTAACTTCACCTTTCAACCATCAGATCTTTGCACGCTAAATTGAAAAGCCCTCTGTCAACAATTTGCATCCTTTAACCTTCCCCTGGAGAGCTGCAGTCACTGCAGCATGAGGAGTTTGCTTTAACCTTGAAACTGCCTCTGAAATGACAACACAAAGAAGCTCAGCAAAAGTTAAGGAGGACAAGCAGGAGATTTGGGTCTTCATGAAAAAACAAATACTGAAAAGTGATGTGGAAAAAGGCTTTCTGAAAGAAACCTTTGCTTGGACACGAAGCCTGGGGACACGGTGCAGACACCAACAGCTCCTGGTCGTGGTAGACAGTAGGGTTCCTGACAGGGAGGGTGTCCTTCATCTCCACCCCAAAACCCTGTGGAAGGCATCAGGAAACCAGGAGGTTTCCAAAATCTTGGAAACAAGACAGGGTGTGAACCCCTGATGGAGGTGAGGGTGACACCATCCTCATGGGCCCTTTCTGCCCTGGCAGAGCTGTCCAGAGGTTTCTCTCACTCCATCTTCACTTGCTAAATCGAGGCAAAACAACTCAAAGCAAAAACTCAGTGCCTGCCAGGCACTGCCTTCGCCATCAGCCTGGCTGGGTGTGGGCAGTGCTCCCCACCCATCCCTGTCCCTGTCACCCTGATGGGGACAGGCGCTGCTGGCCACCTCCACTCACTGACAATGTGTCCCTCTACCCCTGAAGGAGGTTTTGGGGGGTTTCACCTCCCAGAGGCTGTAGATCACCCGAAGAGGGTGGCTTTGGCACAGGCCTTGCCCCACTGCTGAGGCTCTGAGGTTGGCTGGTGGCACAGCAGGCTCCTGGGGCCGGTGGTGGCTGCAGGGACCCAGCCGCATCCCTCTGGGAATGCAGCTCTGGGAATGACAGTGCAGCACAGGCTGCAGCTGATGCAGGGTTTCATTTGCTGCTTTCTCTGCTGCTCAGCTTGGCCCAAACCGGCTCTGGGTCCCTTCCTTCATCAACACGCTGGGCTGGACGCAGCGGGGAGCGCGGATGTGGTGTTGGGGCTCACTGGTGACGCCCCAGCCCGTGCCCAGGGGAGCTGTTCACGACAAGGTGACCCACTGAGGTCCCCGTTCTTCTTTGCTTGTCCCTTGGCACTGACAGGAATTTACTTCCAGGGAAGCTGCTGGGCTGTTTTCCAGGTGGGTCCAACCTGACCCCGAGTCATGTCTCCGCAGGCAGCCCGTGCCGGTGCTTTTTGGGGATGGTTGGTGCGGTTCACCAGCAGCTCCTCGTTTCCGTGAGATGACTGACACGGGCTGACACCGGGACGGGCCCAGCAGGGTGGCAGCATCTGCCAGCACCCTGCAGGCACTCCCCTCCCTGTGGGAGACGCTCGTTTGGGGCGAGCATCACCTGCGGAGGGATGCAGCACGTGCCACCCCGCTGCTGCGCTGGAACTGATCTTAAGAGATCCTAGACTACAGGAGAGGTGCCAGCCCTCTGCCGTCCCATAGCACAGGTGCTGCACAAGTATCATGACCGTATTGCAAATGTTTGTACAACACCTCCCAGGCCACGGGGCAGAGGCAGAGAGCACAGCAGGATGGAGCCAGACAAAGCGGCACGTGCAGCTGTGGGACCGGAAGGAATTAAATGGAGTGGGAAAAGCAAAATGCTCCTTGTCCAGCCCAAGGGGCAGCCCTGCAGCACCAACCTCTGCATGCCCAGGCAGCCCTGAGACCCCAAATACCTGCCACAGAGCCCAGGTGGGGCTGAGAGAGAGCTCAGGTGCCAGGTAGATGAGTCAGGAAGGGAGAGATTCCCTTTTGGTACCTTTATCCGGTGGGGAATGAGATTTTCAATCTCCCAGCCCAGGCAGAGCTCCCCATGCCTGGTACCTCGCCCCCTGCCAACCCCACCATCTCCACCCTGCCAGCAGTTCTGGGATGTGAGCTCCGTGTCAGCACCAGGGCGGGTGTTGGCCTCAGGCAGGGATGTTTGGAGGACGGGAAAAGAGGCACTGCCTCGGTGAAGCTACCACAGGGGCTCACAGATGCTCCTCCAGGACGCCCCAAAAGCCCCGTGAGCCTGTGCAGAGCTTTCTGCCAAGGCTGACGTCTCCGGACAGCTTGGAGGCATCCCCAGGGGAGGTGGGTCTGGAGGCCAGCAGCACACGCTGTGCTCCAGGACATTCCAGCTGCTGCTGGTCCTGCCACGGCTGGGGACAGGATCTCAGGGACCCTGATGTTACATCCTGGGAAGGGACTCGTCAGGACCAAGGGAGGGAGGACAGCACGGGGTGGGCTGTCACCCAGCTGGGGCTGAGGGTGACCCCCAGCATGGCAGGAATGAGGCTTTACAGTGAAAACCCTCGGGGCTGCTGCTGGATGCAGAAGCTGGAGAAGCCCTGCCATGGCTGAACTCCCCAGCGCTGCCAGTTCAGCCGCTGTGACGGGAAGGGCCAACGTTCCTGTGGCAATTGCTTAGCCAGAGATGCCAAGTGACGATGGGTGGCACTGGGGGGGTCAGGGCCACGCGAGCAGCCCAGTGGCAGGTCCTGTCACAGCCCCGAGGCTCTGCCCTCATCCCACATCCCCTCCCATGGGGCAGGCAGGAGGGGATGCTCTGCCCCGGGCATTTCCAGCTGCTCCACTCAAGCCTTGCCCAGGCTGCCCGTGGGCAGGGGGTGCCTGTGTGGGATGGCCCCCAGCAAACCGTGGTTTGGGTTCTCTGGGGTTCCCTCCCCGACTGCCGCACTGGGGTTGCCCTTTGGGGACTTCTGTGGTGCCCTGGCTGTGCTTTCTGCTGCACCGAGTCACTGCCAGCTTGGTTGTTAATTCATATTAGGGCTGATGTGATCGCTGGCGTGATATTTTCCGGGATGATTTCAGACTGTTTACTGCTCCGTGTTCCCATGGTGATTAATGCAGTGCCACTCCAGGCAATAGTCCTATTAAACACCTACACACAGGGCTGTTTCCCCTGGGAATGAGCTCCCCACGCCCTCAGGAGCCTTTGCCACAGCTTTTCCCTGTGCCCCGCGCTCATCCACATCCCCTCCGACCGCTCCCGTGCCCCTGGAGAGCCCCGCAGCGACTGCTGGAGGGACTTGTTTTACTGTACCGAGACTTGACACCCGCAGCGGGTTTCCCCAAAATCCCCGGAGCACACAGAGGCTGGCGGGAGGGTGAACAGCAGGTCAGAGCCGCCTCTCCTGCTGATCCTACCGGTGTGAGGAGCTGAGATGCTCACAGTCCTC
>VWPU01017817.1:0-11831 GCA_013398955.1 Callaeas wilsoni | reverse complement strand
CCGCCGCCGCCGCCCCTCGGCGCCGCAGGGACCGCGGCTCTCCCGGGGGATGCTCGCCCGGCTCACTGCGGCCGGGACTACGTATCCCGAAGTAGTGGGGGTTGGTTCCTGCCCGCAAGGATTCCTGGCACGGCCGGAATCCTGCCCGCTGGGGATGGCGCTGCTAGAGCGCCTCGCTCGGTGCGGCTGGCAGCGCCAAAGGGCGTTCTGGAAAACAAGCGGAGGAATTCCACAGCAAGATTATTGGGGGAAAACTTGCAGGGAGCGTGAAGCGCTTCTAGACTGAATTAAGCATCGCAGGGAGCGGATTCTGCCACAATTCAACGCGGTTCGGCTGCCACTAACACAGTTAAGCTGCTCTTGAAAAAATAAATCCAATCAATGTACTTGCTTTTTTAAAGGCCAGTGGGATGTACCTGTTCACTTCCCCACCCCATTACTGCCAGCAGGAGGGAAAGACACCTGCAACAAGGGCTTTCCCAGCGATGGATGTCATGCCAAGCCCTTTCCACTACCTCTGGCCTTCCTGTGGCACAAAAAGAAGGAAAGCCCTGCGACACGGGGCTCCCATGCCACGGCCCATCAGCAGGCTGCCAGCAGCACTGGTGTTTACCAAGTCACGAGCCAGTTCCCTCTCCAACCCACGAGGCTGGCACCTTGACAGCTGCAGCCCGAGCCAAGGAATGCCTTCCTGAGCAAGAGGGCAAGCAGCCCACCAGGTAGATTTCCTGCTAAGATGGACTGAAGCATCTTCCCTTGTAACTTACTTCTTCCTGTAATTGTGATTGCAGCAACAAGGTTATGCTATTATGTGCCCTTTCGGATATTTTTGCTTATGAAAAGTTCTGAGGTCACATGTCACAGTTGTTTGGAAAACCAGAATTTTTGTGGTTCCACCCANCAAAAAAAAAAAAAAAAAGAAGAAAAAAAAAGAAAAGGAAAAGAAAAAAAAAAGGTTGTTCTGGCAGCTTTCTTTCATTTAGATCCCCATTTCCGAGTGGTGTTCTTAGCCCTGTTTCATCACCATCTCTCCAAAAACCAGAACCAGAGTACATAATTACAATCTGGTTCTGAAAGCTAATTTAACTACAGCAATAGAACCGTCCCCTTAGAAAGACTCTTCCATGGGAATTCTCTCTCTGAAACCATAAACCTTCCCTTCCACCATAAAATATTTTAGCTGAACCCTAGCACAAATATTTATAGATCAAGCAAAGATTCCTGCAGATTTTTGGGCTTGCTTAGTTCAGCTCTTTGGTTTATTTTTCCATAAAAATCTACCCATGTGATGCATAGAACCACATCATTTCTCCATAGAGATTTTCTAGGTTCTCAGTGTGAATTATTGTCTTTATTTTGGCCAATTATTCTACCTTTGGAAGCCAAGGAAGTGCTCACCAGCCATGATAAACACTCCCGTGAGCAGTGGCTCCACCTCTGGAGTGCAGCCTGGGAATGCAGTGGGTGCACTGCTGGCTCCAGGCACGATCCTGAGTCACAACTGCAGATCCCTGAAACAAGCAGAGGCACATCCTCCCTTTCCAGCATCATGATGATATTACTGAGAGAAGAGGCAGACAAGGCCTACATTCTGGAAAGCGTGGACATGGTGAAATGGTCCTGTCCCGTGCACTGGGAATATCTTTAATAAATATAAAAAGCCACACTTAGTGAGGCTGTGATGTGGCTCCTTCAGCTTGTGCAACACCAGGTGCTCGGCTCCTTGGAGTCCATGCAAGGCAGGAAAAGCTTGTAAGGGAAGGAATTAGGAAATCACACAACACACAATCAGCCAAATCAGAACAGATCTCAGAAATCCTTAATCCTACTCCTGTGGTTAGTAACTATCAGACATTTCTTCAGTGAATGTTTAATGCTGCCCACAACAGGGCTGGAACAGCACGCAGGAGGGTGGGATATTATTCCTTGTCTCTTTGTGTGCATCCACAGCACTTCACAGATCTCTGGACTTTGACACCCAAGATAGGAATCGTGCCTGCCCTTAATCATCTGCCAGTGCTGACAGACCTGTTCACACCCAGTCTGACTGCATCCAGGCCTTGCACTGCTTCCTTCAGGAGCTGCAGCCTCGGGGCACACAGAGACATCAAACAGCCTCTCCAGGACCAAGTGCAGTTTCATCTCAACGCTGAAAATGCAGCTGTAACTAGAAAACTGCTTTACCTAACAAACACTCTACCAGTTTCTGTCTTACCTACAATTTGGGTAGGCTTGTCCACTCGTCTCCTGCTGCTGCATGATGTCTGCAGTCTGCTTCCCTCTATGGATCTGCGGTACCTGGCTGCCCAGCTCACCCACACGACATAAAACACACTCCAGGGAACCTGCAGGTCCTTCCCATTCCCAGTTTCCTGACAAAGAGCCTGTGCTGGCTGCAGTTCCACAGCAAGGGCCAAGAAGGACAGCAGCACAAGCCTTACATGCAGAGCACACTCCCAGCCTTGGAGGAGCAGCTCTTGGGAAACACCCAAATGCATCAGTAACACACAAGCGAAAGGTTTCCAGAGGCTTTGCCCTTCTGCTTTCCCTGCACAGCTCACACACATCCTTGTCAACAGAGAATCACTGTGTTTCTAGTACTTTATGCTTAATTAATAAAAAATAACCTAATTATAAGATTCTGATTTCAACTGAGAGTTGAGACATTTCTGAAAGGTTTGTAAGTGGGTAGTGATCACATTTCACTGTCTCAAGCTTTAATTTATTCTTCCCACAGAGGCAAATTAATTGTGGGCAGGAAAGCAGTTCACTGTAGGGCAGAGCTACACTGCAATTACTGGGTCCATAGGCGACCGTGGATAAAAGGCTGGGAGTAAAGTCAGTGCTTTTGTAAGAGCAGCCTTTGCTCTTGAGTTAGAACACTGCTTGACTTGCAGATTTGGGACAGTGACATCCCAGGAAATCAGACATTTGACTGCAATACCATTCTGAGGAAATTATTACTTTTAAGTGTTACAAGATTAGCAGCAAAAATGTTTTTCCTTCTGAAATTTGGGACATTTTGACACTGGTATTTTGACACTGGTATTTTTGACACTCCCCAGGGAAATAACCGCAGTCCTCGTGGGTTGTAAGCCACTCACACACACATGTGTGTTGTAATTGTGATACAGGCCATGTGGCACGCTTTGGGATCACACACACACAACCATATTCCTCGTAACTTGAGCTATACCAGAATTAGCAAGTGCAGCCACTCACACCCATCAGCTGCTTCTGGTTGGGTTTGCTGCTGCCCTGACTCATGTGCTTGTGCAGCAAGGGCCTCATGACTCAGGGTGCCGAGCTGTGCTGCCTGCGTGGGACCGAGTGTCGCTCCAGGCCACCTTTTCCTCGCCCTCCTCTTCACCCGGATTTCTCCCCTCGCGCAGCTCCGCGCTTTTCCAAAGCTGAACCCCGCGTTCCAAACACCTCCTTTCCAACACTGGCACAGAGCTGTGCCACAGCCCTCCCCGCTGAACCAGGAAACATCTGGGGTGGGAGAAGGTCACCAGTGGCTGTGAAACAGAGAACTTGCTGGGAAAGGAAGGCAAGGAAGCTGCTGGGATGGACGGGAGGTTCTGGAAAGCGGCACCATCTGCATAACTTACACAGGTTTGCTGAGGCTTGCAGTGCCAAGCCCATCTCATCAGTGAAGCACCTCCTGTCAGAGTTTTATTACCTTAATTCAGGTTTTAGCTTCCGCAATGCAGACTGCAACAGGAAGAACGCTGTCTTTTCAAGTGCTTCATCTGATACTCTTGAGCATTGCCCACAGAGACTGACAGAGTTTTCCAAGCCCTCGGTTTTCTATACAGCCCTTGAGGCAGCTCCAGGATGAACGAGGTTTACTTGTTCTGCTGCTGCCGAGCGCTGCAAACAGCCCCAGACTACTGGGAACACCCTCTGCGCACCAAGGGATAAGCACAAGTGTGGAAACAGCCAGGGAGGAACCAAAAACACAGCTGATATGAGCCCATGCTGTTCCCAGCAGCAGAGCAAAGGAGAACCTGGCAAAAAAAGCCTGGAGAAACGCAAAACCAGACCAGGATTGTGTTCACTCCTGCCTTATAAACAAGGAGACAATGAAGCCCGAATCACCATAAAAACGAGTCTCTGATTTTATCCTAGGGAGAGCAATAAGGCACGGGCAGGTTTCTGACACACGTGGCTAACAGGGTCAGGTTAGTCATGCAGACCAGGTACTTGATCAGTCATACAATTCCCCATCAATATCTGACACTGCAGAGACTTTACCCTCCAGCCTTGAAAACCTCTCCTGGTAACCCTTGACATGACAGACGTTATAAAGAACCTCTCATTCAAACACAATCCATGGCAATCATGCCCTATTTTTCCTATAGTATGGTGTGAATGCCTCCTAGAAAGGGGAGGATTACAGTCTACAACCCTCAGTGGGACTTTAGGGCCCAAATTCCATAGCAGTGAATGAACGCTCCAGCCCCTCATCCAGACTTTCCTGAAGGGAGGGGGCAGAGAGAGAGACCCCGTTCCATTTATTTGCTCCATTCGGGACCTTGAGTTTCAACCTATACCTACTTTTAAGTGAATTGCATGCACTAGGGAGGGCACATTTAAAATGAGCAAACCAATGCCATGTGTTCCACTCACCACTCACCCGACAGTCCTGTCCAACATAAATGCCACTCTGACATTACAAAGGTGAGGAATGCTCCACAGCAGACTCCAGGAGTCTTATTTTGATTTTTTTGTAGCCTATTCTCAACTGCTTTTTGATCTGAATGAGCTCAAGAGCAGATTCCGGCCCTTAGGATGTCTGCTGCTGCATTAAAGCCTAGACACACTCTACCTCTCAACACAGTTTTGCTGTGGAAAAGTGGAGGTCTCACACAGCGAGCCAGGGATTTTCACGGTCTCTGCTGACCGCATTTGAGAGAGGCTGCAAACCTACAATCAATGTCTGCTTTGTTCTGAGCCTGCATTATATCACGGCCTGAGATCTTCCCCCATTCCTGAAGTAAACATAGGGATTGAAGGCTGCAATTAGATGATCTTGCCAGCCTGCACCACACTATGATTTACTCAGGCGATCAACTAACTCTGATTAAAATTCTGCAGTGTAAGTATCTTCTAGCAGGCAGCACCAGCGGCTCCAGAGCAGCGCAGCCGAGCTCTCTGGAGCCTTCCCGTGCACAAAACCTGGGGTGTCCGTCCTTAAGGTGCACCAAACTCGCTGCCACAGATGAGGAAAGATGAAAAAGGCTCAGACTGGAAGTCTCTCCCTGACTCCCAGTGTCCACTGCACTTAAAGGCACACTGGGTAGGCCCAGAACGAGTCATCCTTATCCCCGGCTGGCCAGTGGCAGCCACTGGAAAACAAAGGCTTTGTATATCAGCCTGGATACAAACAGCTCCTGTCTGCCAGCTCGGACAACAGAGCTGTGTGTGGGACAGCCCTCAGCTCCTATCCCAGGCCAAGGCAGCACTGCCCGGGGGCATGATGGCCACCAGCCTCCCTGGAAGTGTGCCAGAGGTGGAGGCCTCAAGTGACCAGGTCAGGATGATGAGGGAAATGTTGTGCAAAGGGTTAAAGGAACAAAAGGTATCCTAGGGGTCTAATCCTGGTAGGAAGGCTATGGAATCTCCTACCTTAGGATCTGTTTTCCCTGTATCCCCCAGCCCTGAGGGCAGTGCAGAGCCAGGCTGCAGCACGTGTCATGCCTCTGAATCCCTGCTGAAGGCCAAGCTTCGGCCCTACGATGTGCCGGCACCAGTGTGTAGCAGGGTTTTATCCCAGTGCAGTAAACGAAATCCCAGGACTGTTTGGATGGGCAGGACGCCAGGCTCCCTCCAGGACAACTGCTCACAGCTGCTGACAGCAATGCTGCCTTCAACCGTATCGTCTGCTCAACACAGAGGAGGCACTGAGGAAAAAACACTGAGGGGGAAAGGGAAGGCAAATGGTGCCTGACAGCAAAGCCAAGCAACCCAGCACCCTTTGGCTTTTTCGAGGTCTGTGCTTCTTCCAGAACCCAGCTCCTCTGTCCCCATTTCTTGTCAGATCCCAGGCTCCAGCCCCAGTGCCATGTTGCACTTGGGTGCCTGCCAGCCTCAACTCTGAGTATTTAATACCTTAAATATAGGCCAAAAGCAGAGCTGGGCCCTAGGATGAGAGCCACTGGGCTTCAGCACAGTCTGCAATACCTTCACAGGTCAGCTGTGTCCCTTGGCACCACAGGAAACACTTTGGGGAAGCAGAAGTGCCCCCCTCCCCAGGGTTCTAGCACATGACCCGGGCCTCAGGACAGAGCCACTGCATCAGGTGCTGGCTCAGGGCTCGCCCTGCCCTCTGACAAGACTGTGTGGGAAAGGACTTCCTGCCCTCCCCTGTCATCAGACCCAAGCAGCACATGACTAAGGGACCAGTGACATCCCCCCTCACACATTTAACCCGGGAAAGAGGAACTTGAGGGAGCAGATTCAGAGCAGGACGCGCAGATTTGATGGCAGCAAAAGTGCATTTCAAGGCACACGAAAGGTTCCTGCTGCTGCCTTATTTTATATCTCTGGCTTTCTGTTTCAGAGAGGAAAAATACGTACCACCAGTGAAGCCACCTCCCTGCAACTCTGTGATGCCAGACCTGTAATCCAGCTTGCTCAGGTCATGAAGATAAGCACTACCATCAGAGCTTACAGACCGTTTGGGAGAATCCTTTTCCAAGAATCCCCACACGGTAAGCAGCCAGGAAACACAGAAAACAACCAAATAACCCCCCCATTTTGAATTAAATCATGTGACTTATAAAACAATACAATTCTCTTGCAGCTTTCAGGAAAGCAGCATCTAAAATATGGGGGCATCAACACCCATATGCAGAATTTCTAAAAAGGTTTGGCCCAAGTCAAAGAAAGAGCATGAAATAATACCATGCTTCACCTGTCTTTTATGCTGCATTTTCCTATAGGCCTGACAATGTAAAGAATCCACCTGGAAGTCAAAGCATCACGTCTCCAGGATGTGAGACAACCAAGAGAGGCTGTCAGCAGGATTTTGCTGGGAAATCCCATTTATGGTTCAATTTCTACGAGCTGCTGAGTACCACAACTTCACTGAAGTCCAAGGTGAGCTTGAGACAATTTAGCCAAATATATTATACATTGGTTTATGCCTGGGAGGAGATAAAAAGCAACGGGCTTTTTACTGTGAAAGGGCACCTGGAATGCAGCTGTACCAGCTGGAAAAATGGAGAATGAAGCACCACCAAATAGAAAGTGTGACTTGCACAGAGTGACTAATAAACTGAAAAAGCTGGCAAATAATGGCTCACGGGAAACAAATCGAGGAGGAAAAGGGATGTAGGGAAAGCTGTCATTGACACTACTGTCACAGTACAGAGATCCAGAGAAAGCACAGGAAATGAAGTAAGAGACTGGCAGGGCAAGCAATAAGCTCTACGTTAAATCCAAGAAGGAATTCCAAGTCGGATTACTATGAGTAAGTAGGAAAGAAAGGCATTAGACCTCTTGGATGTTTTGAGTCAGCTAAGCAAGGATGAAATGCATTCTAATATGGAAAAACAGCAGAGAAAACTCAAAATCCCAACCTGTGTCCTAAAAAATACATGGAAAACCTGGGCGGTCTGTGCTTCTCAGCCTGGGTAAGACCTCTGGAGGTGACACCTCTGTCCAGGCTGGGTCACTGCTCTTGAAGAAGAATGACACCAGGCCTCAAGTGGACTCCTGCGGTCCCTTTTAGCTGCCTTCCAGATTTTAATGGCTGATAATGGAAAGCAGGTCTGGATCTGGGATGTCCTAATTACTAGCCAACCACTCTTCAAGAAGTTAATAGCAACTGAGAGAAAGCATCTCCTCTCCGTTTGGGAGGGAAGAGCTTTTCCTGCCAGCCATACTCCTCCTGTGCCACCTGCTGACTGCCGTGCAATGCTGCGCAAGACTGCCCCGTGTTCACAGCTGACATACTCCAAACAATACAGGAGGGGGATGGGCCAGAATGCCAGTCAGGGTCACGGTTTCCTCTAAAGTACATGAACACTTTGCCCTTCCCATTTTTCTGCCTGCTTGGGTGGGGATCCAGCACAGAAAGTGTCAAACAAATGCCCGGAAAACCTCCACAGCATCAGGCTTGAATTTTAGATTTTAACCTGCCTCCTAGAGAGGCTACGTTAGCCAAAGCTCTGTGAGTTATGGTTAAGATGGGAAAAGGAGATGTAACATTGTTCCTTCTCCCATCTCCTTTTAACACTTGACTGTTCCCAGTCAAACTAGAAGAGGAATTCTTCGCACTGAAAGAATCAGTGATGCTGAACATGGCCATACCTTGCAGCTACTGCCAGGGGTGACTCCCAAAGCACACTGCTGCAGCACCAGCACTTGGCATCTGTGCCAGCAACAGAGCTGCCTGTGGCACTTCCAGATGCCCTGACAGCACAACCACAGGGAGTAACTGGGCTCCCGGATTTGTATTCCTTCCTTACTTACCATTTTGTTCTGCCGCAGAACTGGAGGAAGCACCATACACACCCAAGGCTTTAAGAGCATTCCTTCCACGGGATCAGACGGTGGCCAGCCTCACAGGAGCTCCCTAAATACATCCCCAAGTGCCTCTGCCAGAGCCAGCACAGCGGGACAGAAGCATGCAGGTCTGGCTGAGCAGGGCATTTCTCACTGGAGATTCCCTGTCACCACACTAGATGGCACAGCTGACGGAGTAACAGAGTTCCTCTGAGACACTGCCCGTGGGCCAGCCCCTCCTAACAACACCTCTGGCTGCTGCCTTGGTCACAGAGCTGGAAGAATAAATACCTGCCCTCCTGTTTTGGTTTTGGCTCTGAAACGTGGAAAGGCGTCAGGCTTGAGGCTCCTGATCTTGGGCCAGCCAGCTGGGAATTCCGCAAAGTCGGTTTTCCAAATACTCTCCCGCTTTTCCAATGCTCTCCCACTTGCTGAGCAAACAATGGTGCACTGGAGCCTTGTTCACAGAACACGGCTCTCCAAATTAATGTCCCATCAGGAATGATTGTGAGAACAAACTGAAGTCTTGAATCAATTAGAAACAGAATTATGTCCCTGAGATTTTAAGAATTTGTTTCCTTGTCCCTTTATTGTACAGACACCTTGTTTGGTTCCGATGAAAGCTTTAAAAAAAAAAATCTCAGTTACATTTTGGAGCACTTCTGTTCATCTGCTTTGGAAATCCTCTTAGGTGACAGAGGTCTCAAAGTTCTACAGGATGTGATCACTTCAAGAATTCCTAGAGGGGAAGGGACCAAAGCCTCCAAAGGGATGTTACCGTCCGCAATGGTCCATGCATTTGCTTCAGAACGGGAGCCTCAGCCCTCAGTGACCCTTCTCAGTTCCCCCCCTTCCAGCATCTGTGCTTCTAACACTCGGCAAGTGATCAGCAACTAAGGAGTTCCACCCTTGGTATTCAGCGAGACCCCTGCTTTAAAAAAACAGGAGATAGCAAATTAATTCTAGGCATCCTGAGAGGAGTTGCAAAGCAAACAACTCAGCTGCTGCCGGCACAGGTGATCACTGTTACAGGCATGAGTAAAACTCAACACACCCACCTAGATCCACACTGCCTCTGAAAGAGAAAGGTCCCCTGGGGACTATGCAGGACTCAGCTGGGAATGTGGGTTACTGAACTGTGACCTGGCTGTGCAGCAAGCTCGTCTCTTTGTCACAAGCTTTGTGACTCCCTCTTTTTGTAATGATCCAAATGCATTTGTGGTATCAACAATTACCTTGAGCACGCAAAGTAATCGGGGTGCTTTGCTTTAGTTTCTTCCGCAGGTACCGGGTGAAAAAGTCTGGCACCAGAAGAGGCCTGAACGAGCATGGAGATGAAGAGAAGCAGAGGAGACCTTTGCTCTACTCATTAAAGCAGCACCCTGCCTTTCATCCTGTGCATTTCTGTATCTTCAAAATAAACTTTCCTTAAGGATTCCTCCAATAGCCTATGCTAGGCTGTGTTTGCTTGATGTCTCTTCATTCCTACGCTGTTTTATCAAATATGCTTAAGGAAAAATATGTGGGGTTAGCAGCTCCAAACACTACCTCTTCATCCGTGCTGAGGGCTGGCAGAAGGATGCCCTTCCAGTGTAATGCTACAATAATTAATGGGTTGGGTCTGCCCTGCTGCAGGGAGGTGACTGGGAAGTTTAAATTGCAGTGCACACACAGTACTTACAGAACAGCAGCGTGCAGGTGCCCGAACCGGCAATCCCAGCTCAGCAAGGTGGTGCACAGACACAGAGCAGGGAAACGGCTGTTTTGAAGGCCAGGAAAAGAGGAATGTGAGTAACCTGCAAAAATATCTCCTACTCTGAAAAGTTTCAGCGATTAGCACAGCTCATTACAGCCAAGGGTCCGTTTTAAGCAGCAAGGCCAAGCAGCACCTTGAAGGGCCGACAGTGGTAAAAGAGAGTGCACCCAAGCCCTCAGTCACTGAGAAAGTGCCCAGGCACGTCCTGGCTCCTCAGCTCTTCCCTTCCCCTGTGTCACGAGCAGGAGATGTGAGCAGTGCACGTTTAGCCCATGCCAGGACGCATCCCAGGCAGCCAAGTACCAAAATAGATATTTTGACTTAAGCACCAGCTCAGCACTTTGCTGGAGGAGACGGTTCCTCAGCTACTGTGGTAAGCAAAGAAAGGGAAGATATTTAGATCATGAATTCTGTGTCTCTGCACAGCCGCTCTCCTCCATGTCAGCCAGGGAGCTGCCCCACGGAGGCCGCACACTTGTGCTTCTATAAATTCGATTGACATTTACTGTCCCGTTAAGCCGAGGGAGCACTGCTCAAACCGACACTGAAAGATTAAGAAGTTCACACACTGGAAATAGACTTACTGGGACATCCACTTAGCCATTCTCTTTTCTAATGAGATAGTGGGCAAAATCTCATCAGTGGGCTTTAGAGAGCCAGTCATGACCACACCTTTGGTCAGATAAAGAGAATGGATTAAAAAAGGGCAGCAATCAGAACCGAGTGGAACCGCTTCCCCTCACTCCTTCCCTGGTGTTAATCTTTGGTGTTATAAACATTTTCACAGTTTCTCACTCCAGACCTGACAATTCAAAACACAAAGTCCCGAGGTGCATTTACTAAATTTCTCGGGTTTCTAGTAAGATTTACCTGTATAACCTCTCACTTTTGAAATATGGTTTGACATCATCACTTTAAGAGTAGTAAAATGAAAGTAAATTTAAGTAAACATCAAATATCCTCTGCACTAATGGCCTCTGAAGTCCTGGTAGTCCAAAAAGGTTCCTGAGCACAATATAGAAGCAAGGAGAGCAGGGCAATGTTAAGGAATCCAGCTGTAGTCATTAGAGTATGGTGAAGAGGTTACAAAATCAGTAATGAATTCCTCTCACTTCTCAAAGATACCGGAGCAGGACGAGATTTTCACCAGCACAAGCATGAAAATTACCAGCAATCCAGTCCCACCCAGCACACCCCTGCTGGAGCATCTAAGCCCACCAGCACTGCTAGAATTAAACCTGTCCTGGGTGACCCTGCCTTGGCAGGGGGATTGGGCTTAGATGACCTCCAGAAGTCCCTCGCAACCCTAGCAGCTCTGCGAGAAGGCAGAAATGGGGTGTGGGTGCGTCACGAGTGCAAACTTTCTCCGCCCCGCTTTTGAGTTTGTGCCTTTCCACCGCCTCCACGGCGCGGCTCAGCTCAGCCCCGCCCGGCCCGAGGCGGCTCCTCCCCGGATCCGGAGCCCGGCTTAAAGCGGCGCCGGGGGGCCGGCCCCGGCGGGGTCCCGCTGCTGCAGCGCCCGGCCATGGCCCGCGACCGCGGCCCGCCCGTGCTGCGGCCG
>VWPU01017816.1:0-16531 GCA_013398955.1 Callaeas wilsoni | reverse complement strand
CTTGCCTAGAGAGGAAAAAGACAGAAGATGCTTAGGTCTTGTGTTTGTTTGACTTTGATGCTTTCCACCTTTCTATCAGATCCACAGATTCTGCTGGGATCCTGGCTTCATCCACAGCATTCTCTGTGGCTTTTTGGCTTTTGAAGCTGCACGTCCCAAAGTCAGGGAGTTCAGTGAAGTCCTTGCCTAGAGAGGAAAAAGCCAGAAGATGCTCAGGTCTTGTGTTTGTTTGGCTTTGATGCTGGCAGTGCTGTTCCCTGAAATCGTCACCTCGAGCCGGCTCGGGAAGTCACAGCTCTTCAGGTGAGAGGGGAGCATGAGGGTTTCCCAGCATCAGGTATCCACCATTAAGGATTTACCTTTGCAAGCACCGCGCTCGTGGAAGGCGCCTGCTGAGATGGAGGCATCGGAATTCCCCAGGGCAAGTCAGGGCTTTATGGCCCTCGCCCAAGACAAGCACTGGTTGCTTTTGTGGCAACTATTAATTGCTTCCTGAATTTAAAAAGCATAAGCAAACTCTCTTGCTGGGGAACGAGTTACCTGGTGCGTAAATGCTTTGCCATTAATGCCTGGCTGACCCTGACGATGATGCGAGGACCAGAAGAGCTTTCAAAGAATTTACCAGAAACCATTTCAGGGGAGGTGGTGTGTTGTAAATCCTGAAGTAATGGGATGGAGGGAATTAGGTTAGATCATAGTTTGCAGAAACTGGGCATGATTCCCCATTGAGGGCCTTGAGATCGTCAGAGCGGCGTGGTGAGGGGAGGCCCCCACGTGTCCTTATCCCAGTGACTGATGAGTGAGTTTACAACCTGGAAAAGGAGATTATCAGAGGGTTTGTTCTACGTGTGGCACTGGGGAGAAAATTGGGGTCCCGTTACGTCCGAAGGGGCGTTGTAAAGCCGCGGGGCTTCCCGGAGGAGCAGCCCGCGATGGGGCTGCTCGTGCTGGGTCGAGGATGCCTAAGGCCACCAGCACCCATTGCAGCAGCACTGGGGTGCCTTGCAGCCTTTCGTGGGAGTGTCTTGGGTGGTCCTGTGCCTCTGCTGAGCTCACCCCAGCTCGGGGAGATGCTTCACAACAAAATTTAACTCTTGGAGCAAGGGAGGCGGTGCCTGTCCGGCTTTCACAATCTGCCCTGGTGTATAATCCCTCTCTCCTCTCCTGCCATGAGCTGTCCTGGAGCTGTTTGCAGGTTTCTGGGGGGGCCCCAGCCCCTCCTTGCCACCTCCCCAGCTCGGGGACGGGGCCGCTGAGCTATTTCACAGGGACGTGCTGGCACGTGGGGCTGTTTGCTGCCTCCCCCCTCCAGCAGCGCCTTTCATTTGCTTGCTACCTCTGCTGCTTTGCTCTTCCTCTGCTGCTTTGCTCTTCCTCCGCTGCTTTGCTCTTCCTCCTGGCTCATCCCACCGGAGGGATGGGGCCAGGTCAGCTTTAGGGATGCCGATGGCTTTTTTTTTTTTTTTTTGGTGCTCTGCAAACAGTGTTAAACCGCTCTCATTTGAAAGGGCAGGTGTGGGAAAGGAGCTGTTTCGCCTGCAGCAAAAGAGTATTTCCCAAATCCAATATCTATGCAATGAGGGTACCGTGGTGGGAATTACACATCCTTCCGTGGGGCAGTGCTTGCAGGGAAAGCAGTCAGAGGCCAGGCTGCCTCGAGTCCTAATAATAGTCTTGCTGGCTGCCTGGGGCAAGGCACTGGGGCTTGAAAGATCAAATCTAGTGGCTGATATTCATCTGCCTGGTAATGTTGCTGTAGCAGATCCCATCCCACTTGTCCGTCTGTTGTGGAATTGCCTGGCACATGCACGGCTCGGCGGTGCTTTCAGGATGCCAGTGCTTGACGCTGGGGAAGGTGTAAGCCTAGTTTAGCACTGGGGTGTGTGTTTCTGCGTTTCACTCTCTCCAGCAGAAGGACAGAGTTCAAAGGGGTTCTGGCCTTCCTGGAATAGGAAATGGCGGGATCCACCCCAGAGCCTTTTCTCCTCTTACCCAGAAGGGTCCCACCCCAGCTGGGAAGCCCTGTGTTCAGCTGGGCGTGGAAATGGGGATGGAAAAGTCTATGTGAGGGCCGTGCTCCACTTCTACTGCTGGCCTTTCTTCTTGAGCACGTGTGAAGTTGTGTTTGATCTGGGTCTGAGCTTGGGGTTTGTCTTTATTCTCCACTTAAAAGGGGAAAAAGAAATTCAGGAGGCCCCGCAAGATGGGCTTGGAGCAGGGTGGTTCTCCCTCCACTGAGCAGGCGTTGGCGTCCAATTTTCTGTCTCACTTTGTTAAATGGACCTGTGAACCCGTTGCAAAGCCAAGATTGCAGAGGCGAACGCCCCGTGGCCAGATTGCAGGGTCTTGCTTAACCCAGCACTGCTGGGCTTCTCCCCACAGTTTTCCTGTGAGGTCCCAGCTTCACCTTTTCACCAGTGAGAAGCTCCCCGGGGCGGCACGGCTGGCCCTGGGGGACTGGGTTTTCTTCTCGAGGCAGGTTTTAATCAGCCTCATGGATGCTTTCTGTGATACTTAGAGCTGGGAATTACCTTGTGATGGTCACAGGGCTGTTTTGAAAGCAGTCCCTTCCTTTCTCACCGCTCAGGAGGTGGTTTGGAGGGACCTTTCCGTGCTGGCAGCATTGACATTCGCCACCCCGGGAGGCATCAGCTCACAAGGTGTTCAGCAGGTGACACCGTTAGGCTTCGGTGGTAACACTCTGTGGCAATAAGCAGGGAGAATCTGGCAGCAGCTGGTTCCCTACCCAAGGGCTCTGTGTTGCTTCGATTTGGACTCTGTCCGTGCTCAGATGGTTTTCCTCCTGGGGCATTCCTTCCCCACAGGCTTTCACAGGGACTGAGGCTGGCTTTGGCTTTCCGCCTGCGCATACACGGCCTCGTGGCCTGAGGTGGTGATGTCACTGCTGCTTTTCAGCTTTGTGGGAGTCCCTTCCCACCTCTGTGTCCCACAGAGGACTTCCAGGCACAGAGGAGTCATCTGAAGAGGGGGAGATGCTGTAGAAATCAAGGCATGGTGGCCTGGTGTGCCGAGTCCATCACCGTGTCCAACCACCCAGTGAGTCACATCCCTGCCTGGCTTTGGGGATCACCGGTCCTAGAGGCAGAGAGTGCCAGCTGTGGATTGTTTTCTGGGAATAGGGACAGAGAAATACAACATCCGTGTTTGCAAGCCACTGGAGACATCTCTGGAGGAGGAGGTGTGGAGGTGCTTGGCATGCAGCTCGTGGACGGGCTGGAGTGAGTTATGGGGGCTTGGGGTCCCCTTTGCACTGATGCTGCTGGGAGAGGCTGTTTTTATCTGGTGCTTTCCATTCCTTGGCTCAGCAGTGGAAGGTGAAGGGTTCCCCTGCCTGCCCTGGCTGTCAGCAGGGCTGTGCAGGCAGGACATGGGAAGGGAAGGAGAAGAGGATAACGCCCCAGCCGCGGGCCCTGGCCATTTCTGGACGAGTAGGTCATCTGGGTGTGGGAGGGGAGCTGGTGTCCAAGCCAGCCCAGAGAGGCTGGGATTGGGTGTATGTGTGATTTGGGGGAAAGTGAGAAGGGATTTCTTAGGCGAGAGGAATGCAAGTTTCCTCCTTCACATATGTCTCCTGTTCTTCCAGTTTGCAACAAAAGTCATCAAATTGCCCAAGACCTGGCAGCAGGGACAGCCCGAGAACAGCCCACAAATCATGGGAAAGCTTCTCCCCTCCTCCCTGCCTGCCTCCAAATACTCAAGCATCAGGAACCACTTCAGTTCTCCTTTGGGCAATAAAAGTCTTGCCCCTTCCCGACGGGGGGCAGCTGCACAGCCCAGAGCTCCTGCATGCTGAAGCACTGCTCCTGGTGGGTTAGAATTTGGGGTTTCCTTTGAACTGGTTGTACTTTTAAACCCTCCAAATGCTCCAGGGAAGGGCTGGAGTGCTCAGACATCCGGGGTGACAGCAGCTGTTTGGAGGAGACGCCGAGAAGTGGCTGGTGTGACTTTCCTTGTCCTCAGGTGGTGGGGACAAGTGACAGTGACTCGGGTCCTGGTTGGTCTGCCTGGATTTTCGGGCAGTGGGAGAGGAGACAGGGACTCCCCAGGGATGCCCAGCTGGGGAGCACCCGGGTTTGTTGGTGTGGGGCTGCAGCTGAGAGGCAAAGGAGCAGTTGTGTCTGAGGATGAAGGGTGTTTTAATGGGCCCAGCCCTCTCCTGCAGTCCTGCTGGCTGCTGGTTTTTGTTTGGCAGGAGGAGCTGCTGGTGCAGCAGAGCTGCAAAGATCAGGCGAGCCTGTCTGAGCTCTCCTCTTCACCCTCTGCTCCTCGGGGATGGGCAAAGTCCCTCCTGCCGTGGGAATGGAGAGGTTAGGATTGCTGCTGGAGGGGTGCTTCCTGCAGTTTTCTTTGTGTCTCCTGGGACACCCAGAGCGGTGTCAGAGAGGCTGCCACCCCACCATCCTCCCCACTGGGAGTGCTTGCATCCTGCCTGGTTTTGCATCCACGTGGTTTGCACCAGGAGGTGCAGGCCCATTAGGATCTCTGTAAGAAAGGCACTCTGGTTACCTCATTTTGGTCATTTGAGTAATCACAGGATTTTCTTACAAGAAAATCCATTTTGCTGTTGAGTGTAGACTGGCAGTGATGCCAGGGCTGGAATCACCAAGGTGTCCCACCCTCAGGGTCTACCCTGCATCCCATGTCCCATAGAACAGTTATGGGGCAGTTTTCACTAGCGGATCCGGGGGCTTATGTGAGGGAGGAGACAAGGGGGGCTTCAGCATGACAGAGAGCAGAGGCACCTGGCACATCGTGCTGGCCAAGACAGGTGTGCATTGAGAGCTGGAGGCTCTGCAGAGGAGGAGAGGAATTGCTTCTATGTCCAGCTGGGGTGTGGGGGTCTCCTCGGCAGCATGAATGCAGCCGTTAGCTCTGCACACCGACTGCCGTGCCCCTGCCTTGCCCACCTGGGGGAAGGTGACAGCTCTGCCACCTCTCACCTTCCCACACGTGGCCAATCCACCTGGGAGCCAGGATGGAGCCGCAGCTCGGAGGGGAGATGTTTGTGCAGTGGGATTTCTGGAGCCCAGGTGGGGGCAAACAGCTCCAGGTGAAGTCAAGCTTCATTTAGTGGCTCTACTTGGGATAGTGTTTTTTCCTACAAGGAAAGTCCACCCCAGCAGGATGCCCTGCCAGCGTGGGGTGCTGGTCCTTCTCCCACTGCCTGGTGAAGCCACGCAGGCGGCCCTGCTCCAGCCCCAGGACGTGGCTCACGGGGAAGCCGGGGCTGCCTTCCCTCCGGGGTCTGACGCGCCCCTCCCACACCGAGCCTCTTTCTACTTCCCTGCTCCCGCCTTCCTCCTCCTCCCGCAGCATCTGCTCCGGATGTTTTTTCCCTGAACTGCAGAAGCTGCATTTTTCCAAGCTGAATTTCCTTTGGTTTTTTTTTTTTTTTATCTCTCCGGGGTCCCCTTCAGATTGCTTTGCTCCCTTCCATCCTCTCCAGTTTATTATCTTCTACGAGTGTTATTAACATGCTAATTAGTCCCTAATTGCAATTGCCAATGAAGATGTCAGATAGGGCTGATGCTAACCCTGATCCTTCACGGGACTAACCCTGATCCTCCACTGTTTTTCCCTGAATCCTGCTGATTCCTCTGTACCTCTCCCATCATCTTGGTTGTGTTACCTGTTTTGGTTTCACAAAGGGATGCTCACGTGAGATTGCTCCCCTAGGAAAGACTTGCTGAGACCAGCACAGGGTGCTTTATAAACCCCCAGGGCCAGGCTGGTGATGGCTGCAGCTCTGAGAGACGCTTTCTAGCTGGTCCCAAGGTTTTGTCTCAAAGGCAGGGTCATGGCTGGCTCTCCATGGTGGCCCCCTTGGGAGGCAGAAGGGAAAGGATTTTGGAAAGTTGAAGGGTGGCATTTGCCATCCCGCCTATACACTCAGCCCTCTGGCTGCTCGGGCACTGTGCAAAGGTCTTCCATGTCTATAAATAGGCAGAGAGGTAGGCAAAGAGATGGGGAGATGGGATGAGGACAGGCGGGGAGCCAGCCCGGGCCGGCATCTGGAGCTCTCATCGCCTTCGTGCGCGCGAGAGGTGCAGTTTGTTCCGGCCACGCTGTTCTCAGCAGGCAAGGTTTGCCCCCGCAGAGCCTATTTTTGAACACAAAACCCTCTGATTACCTCTTGGAGGTGCTGCAGAGAGCTGGGGCTGCCTTGTGGCGAGGTGTCCTGGCCGTGCTGTGGGACATGGGGCCACGTGCTCCGAATAGCTCTGTGCAGACGTGGCCTATGGAGATGAAATGTGGCTCTTGACCGATTGCGAATAAATCAGGGTCAGGAGCTTGAATGCTGGCCAAGAAACCCAAAGGGATAAAATATAGCCTCTCTACAGACTGTTAGCAAACAGCACGTGGGCTGAGATCTGCTAGATAAATTTATGCACTGTGAATTGTTCACCCAGCTGTAGTGGAGGGATGGATGGACCCACAGAGAACTAATAACCATATGTGGTGGACATGCCTTCGGTGCTGACCTTTAGAGGGTTCAGCAAGGCTGGGAGGTGGCACGGTGACGTCTTCTTAGGGGTGCAACCGGCAGGGAATGGGGCACACGTGTTGCTTGGCGCGAGGGAGGGGGATTCAGGCTGCCTCTGCTCTGTGCGTCCAGGAGACAGGCTGGCAAAACAAATTGCTGCTCCTGACCTTGGTTTTCCCATCGTGTCATTTGACATGGATTGAGGGTAAATGCCAGGCTTTTTGCCTTTGCTTAGTTGTTTCCAAGCTTGTGGGACTTCCCAGCCTGAGAGCTCCCATTCCTGGTGCAGCCCAGGGAGATCAGTTTAAAACGGGAGGTGATATTAGGGGGAAAAGTGAAAAGGTGGGATTCTCACCCAATTCCAGGTTGTGGGCACAGGGCCTCCAGCATCCACTGTCACCCATTTCAGGTGAAGTGCTGGGAGCTGGCAGCACTGTCCCAGCCGTGGGTCTGCTTCCTCGTCCTCACCCCGAGTTCCTTGTAGCCACAAAGGGGAACATTGGCTTCGTGTTGGGATGAAACATCCCGGTGGCAGAACCAGCTCCAGGCAGGCTGACTTAATGAGACTTTGGGCTCAATTCAGCTGCTTTAAACCGGAGAGATGGGCCTGGCCCCAAAACAAGGAGCCAAACAGCCTCATACATGTCCAAGCTGCAGAGGAGCACGAGTGGTTTGTGGTCGGTCCCTCCTTTCTCTAACCAGGCATCTGCTTCCCTCCCTCCGCCCCGGGACGCTGGATGTGTGCGTGCTGTCATCAGATGGGACTGGCTCATACGTGCGTGTCAGCATCTTACACACCCACAGCTCCGTCCTGGCCTTCGCCCAGCTTCCTGGGGTGACCTGACCCCCCTGGGTACCAGGCCCTGCGCCCTGGTCTGGCTGTGAGAGGGCCACTGCTCTCTGTTCCTGTCTCATTTTACCTCAGCGCCGCGGGGGGAACCTGAGCTCCCCCAGCTGTGATTCAGAGAAATGTGGAGGAAAAGGTATCCCCGTTTTGGGCCTGAAAAGCATTTCTCTCTGATGCTGGGCTGGCTGGGCAATCTGCCTTCCCTGGGCTGCAGGGGATGTCGAGGGGGATGTGAACTTTCCCTGCTTTCTGGGGTTTGCAGCATTGCTTTGAGGGTGTGACCTGGGAAAAGAGGCTTTTTCGAGGCCGGGCATCCCCGGCAGCCTGGGAATGCTCGCTGGGATGGACCAGTGGCTGGCTGTGCCCAGCATCTCTCCTGCAGTGCTGCAGGAGGGTGATCCTCGCTCCGGCCCCGGCGGGCTGCAGACAGGCTGGCTGATCCATGTCCCACCTCCGTGGCTAATCCGTCAGCTCCCCCTTGCCGCACCGCCTGCGCCCCCGCTGCCTTTGCCTTGGGCTGTGACTTTTGACACAGGCAGGACACATTTAACAGTGTGCTCTGAACGCTTTGCAAGTGGCCACTGGTGGGCTGTGGGCCGCGGGGCCGTGTCACCGCTCCTGCTGGGGTGACACCGCGGCTGCCATCGCCATCCCAGCCGGTGCCAGGGACCCCTGTCCCAGGGCCAGCTGGCAGAAGGTGAGAGCGTCACCAAAGGCTGGTGGCTCTGCACGTGAGGGTGAAGGATCCCCACCGTGCCTCGCACCGCCGTGCAATTCAGTCGTCTCATTTGTTCTTTTTACATTTGTTTGGACCTCATGGGAGCGAAGCACAGCAAGTTTTTAACGCTGTTTCGTCCCACCAAGGTGTCTTTCCTTTCTCCCTGCGGCAGATTTTGACAAAACTTTTGAAGGAAGTCACAGATAAAAGCTGGAGCAGTGAAATCAGTGTGATGAAGTGTGACAAGCTTGGGTTGGATATGCCTGTTGCTTTTGATGGGGCAGCTCAGAAAAGCCCAGCACTGCACAGGCAAGCCCTAAAGATGTTTTGAGGGAATACCTTTAATTTTTTTAATTTAAAGGTGGTAATTTGGCAAGAACCTGTCAGCGCGGTCAGTTGGTCGGACCTAACCTCCTACCTGGACACATTTCTGGTTGCTGTGGGTGGAATTTGTGACATTGCCACTCTGGCAGTGGACTCCCATCCCACTGGCACACCCACTTGCTGGGAGAGCCTTCTCCCGAATGAAGGCGTTGGGATATCTTCTGCGAGGGGTTCGCAGCTAATTGGTACAATCAATATTTGTTTTGCAAATGCAATTGGAGGGAAAGAGGGATTGAGAGCGCCAGAAATTCAATTGACCTGTAAAAACAGATACGGTGTAAAGGGAATCCTTCCCCTGCCAAGCAAATATTTAGAAAGGAGAAGCAATAAAATGAATAAGCAACAAAGTAATATCCTGCCTCCACGGCCGCCGGAGGCTGCTGGGAAGGGCTGCTGCCCCTGATGCTGCGATAACCCTGAGCAGACGAGTGGCAGGAACCTGTTTCCTAGAGAAAGCATGTTTGCTTTTGCCATCTAATTCATCAAAAGCTCATCCTGCTGCCTTGACAGCGCTGGGACCTGTCTCAGGTAGCCTGGCAAGCTGGGCACTGTCCCCGTACCCCTGCAACCATGAGCGTGGCATAAACCCAGTGGTGGCACAGGGGACAGGGGTGTCCCTGCACCCTCGTCTCCTCTTGTAGGGCTCTCTGCTCTTTGCTGCCACATCCCTGCTCAGCCCTCTCTGGTGCCTTGGTGATGAGAACAGGCTGGGGAGGGCTGTGGGTGCTGTGGGGTGTGAGGGGTGCGTGGGAAAGAGCGTCGGTAGTTCCTGCCTGGAAGGACATTCCAGTGCGTCAGCGCTCAGCCTCAGCACTCCTTGCTGTGAAAATCAAAATGGTTAAGGGGGAAGGAAAAAAAAAAAAAAAGAAAAGATATGGTTTTAGATCAAAAAGCTCCAGAATAACGTTTTGGGGAGGGAGTGGTGAGATGGCATCCAGCCAGGGCTTTGGCTGGATGGAGCAAAGCACCCGAGTCCCTCTTTGCCAGATGGCTCAGCATCCCTGGGCACGGCCCTGCAGTACCCGTGTGGCTTGAACTTAGGCTCGTGGCTGAATTTAAAAATCTCTGTGGAAAGCTAAGATTTTTCAGAAAAAAATACCTAACATACACATATACATGTGTATATATATATATATATATATATGTATTATGCACACACACACATATAAATGTATAAAATAGAGCAAATAGAACAAAGGAAAATAATTTTATGGGGAAGCTCTTAACCAGCTCCAGTGCTGAGCATCTTTAGGCCACTTTGGAGCCTTTTGAGCATCTTCCCCCTGTTATGGATTATTGACCCCTCTGATTGGTGTCAGGATCTGAGATTTCTTGTCATTTACTGGCATCAGTTAGAGCCTTTTCTGGGGGCTACTGAAATCGCCTTGAAATGCGTTCACTGCACAGAAATCGAAAAGAAGTTTGGATTTGCACGGGTGTATTACTGCATTTTCAAGAGAACATTGGCTAAAAATGTGAACTTCCTCAGACCGAAGAGGAAAAAGCTCTAGAGAAGCTCAAGCAAATTTTGAACTCTTAATAATCAAATTTTCCTGAGGTTTTATCCCTCTTATTATAAGACTGAGCCCCTCTAGGATGCTCTGTATCTCCCAGAAGCTGATGCTCAGGCCCACGAAAGGCAGAGCTCTGGTTTTCCACACGTGAGATGTCATTTGGGAGCAGGTCTCTTGAAGGGATCATGGGGGATGAGCTGCCCATGGCTGGACTGGCTCTGCCTCTGCGTCCCCAGACCACTGATGGCATGAAACCCCTCGCTGTGTGCCCATCATCTGTTATCTCGTCCCTGCCTCAAGTGCCACGGGGCTGGAAAACACACCCCAAACATTTGTTTCTCCCAAAACCCCATCCTGAGAGCACACACTGGGAGAGAGCAGCAACATGAGCTCAGCGGAGCGGGGGGAGGAGGAAAGATGGCTTAAATTTAATGTCTTTTTAGATGAGTATTTCCATTCATTCCAGAGCATATTCCTCTGGCATTTCCAGCACGCTTGTTTAGCCGAGTAGTTAACAAACTTCATGGAAACACATGTTATAGTGCTCTCTAGTGCACGGAGCTATGTATGAAGGATGCCTCTTCTGAGATATCTCGATGTGAGCGCAGCTTTTGCTCCGGAGCAGCCTGTTAGCCGCAACAGCTGCTTCCCATTGTGGATGTGCTGTTGAGGGGGAAAAAAAAAGAAAGAACACAACCCCTCAACCCCATCCCAACAACTTGACAACACACGCAGATGATATTTATGCAAAACCCTGTGCGAGGGTGAGCTGGGGCGCGGGGAAATAAAAGATAAGGCAAGAAATAACCCGGGCGGGAGAGCGCTATCTCCCTGCCGGCAGCGCCCGGTGCGCTCCCGCCGATCTGTGTTTGCCGAGCTGCTCCGAAGCAGCTGGTCCCTGTGTCCGACTGAGTTTACTCTGTTTAGCTTTTATACAGCCGAGCGATTTTTATAGCCACCGGAGCGCCGGGAAGCCCCACAGGATATTGGCCGCCTCCTAATGAGAATTTGCCGCGTTGGCACGTCGGCACAAACGCCCCGTGAATTTTAAACGCCTGGGAAACGGCAGCTCCTGCAGCCCCATCCCTGGATGCTCCGAGAGTCCTTGGGGGGAAGGTGGATTTTCTGTTTAATAAAGGCAAAGGCAAGCCTTGATTGTAGCCTAGGAGACCCGAGAGCAGCCGGGAGCCCCAGCGCCGGGGCACGGCTGGACCCCATCACGCACCGGCCTCGGCGGTGATGCTCCAGGAAAGCCTCACGAGGCCAGGGGAGCCCACGGTGCCCTGAGCAGTCAGGGATTTGGGGGGTCCTAAAGGTGAGGTTGGACTTGTGGGTCCAGGCAGGTGTTGAACTCAGTCCCCTGGACTTGCCTGATCCCTTTTTGAACCTGTTGGTACAAGGTGGAGGTGAATTTTTGGCATCTCAAGGGAGCTGGGGCTGGAAAGGACTGGAAATCTTCCCAGCCCTTCTTCTGCTTGGAGCAGGGCTGACTTGGATGTGGATCAGGTCGTTCAGGGCTGGAACCAGTAAAGTATTGGCTGTGCCCAAGGAATGAGATTTCTCTGTTTGATCTGAACGCTCTATCTTTCCTTTCCTTTGTTTTTTTTTTTTTTTTAACTCTCCTTTTGAAAATCTGAATGGAAAATAGAAAGGTTTAATTTTGGTTTGTGTCTATATTAATTTTCCATCACAGGAGGTTTAAAAAAAATCAGAAACAAATATAATGACTTGCAAGAGGGAGTACATTAATCTGGAGCAGAATGAAAATAGCTCCTTCCCCCACGGTGGTACAGCACGTCAAAAAACCAGCGTGTATGTAAAATCCCCAAGGGGGTAGGAAACCCAGCCTGCAGGAGAATTTAGCCAGGATATCTTTTTTCTTGGAAAACAAACAAAAAGAGAATAGTTTTCGAGATCTTCACATTTTTATCCACAAAATGAATGACATGAAGAGCATTTCCTTCTCTCCTGGTTATTCCTGCCCCGCTCACAAAGCCAGCCAAATCGGGGTGGTGGCGGCAGCAATGGCACATCCTCTTGCTCCTGGTGACTTTGCTTTTCCATCATTTGCTTCTCCATTAATCTCAGTACAAACAAAGGCTCTGAAGAGACAAGCTGAAAAGCTCCTGGGGGTACGTTTAAATCAGTCCTTTCTAATAATGTCTGTCGACCTCTCTGTGGAAGCACTGCTCCCCAAGGAAAGGACACGGAGCTGCGGCAGCGTGCTGAAATATGGTGGGGTGTAATTAATTCTGACCTCTGGCTCCCGCTCACTCACTCTCAATATTAAATTTGACTAGTGATATTGTGGTTTTTCAATTATCCTTGTTTTCTTGGGGGCATGGGGGGGATGAGGGGGGTCGCTGCTCAAAATTCAGCTTGGTGGGAGATGCATCGCTTGGATGCAGAACTGCTGGGCTGGGTGGGATCGATCCTTGGGTTGGCTTCACTGGGATAGCATTTGGGCTTGGATTGTGTGGTATTGTGTGGGCCTCTCCCCCTCCTGCCTGTTTCCCTCCTGCCTCTAAGAACTGGTGCTTCATCAGTGCTGGGACAGGACCAACTCCCTGTGTGATGCTGTTACTGAGGGTGGGGGGACACACAAAGAACTGCCTTTAGGGAAATGAGGAGGAAAACCAGCACTTTGGTCTCGTCCTTCTGGCATTGCCCAGGAGATCACTTTCTGGCCACTCCTGCGATCAGCAGAGGATTTTTATCAGGCTCCTGGAGGGGGGACAGAGCCATCAGCTGCTGTAGGACCTTGTTGGTGAAAGTCTTATTAGCGAGTCCTTGGTCAGAAATGGAGCAGCTCGAAGCAGCCTTGGAAGATGTGCTCTTGCTCGACCTTTTACTTGGAGGCAGGGAAGGCTGGAGGGTTGCTGGTGTGTTTTGGCAGCGGCTGCTCGCTGGGAAGGCTTCGTTTGTCTGTTTACTTAACCCCGTCACTGTAGCAGTGCCCCTGCGTGTCACGCCGTGGTCTCTGGAGGGTCCAGGAGGTGTTAAGTGGCCACTTTTGGACCCCATCCAGGAGTCAGGGGCGAAGGTGCCGTGTCCTGGGAGAGCTCGGTTGGTTCCCATGTAGCAGAAGGAGGGTTAAACAGCCCAGCATCAACCCCCTGTCCTCTGCTGCACCTCCCCAGCATGTCCCTCATCGCCAGTGTCCTCTGCCATGGGACCAGGCCCCGGGGGGGACACGGGACCTGCTCAGGTCCTTGCATCAGAGCAGGAGCTCCGTCAGGGATGCTCCTGCAGAGCACCCATGCATGGACCCCATAATTTAACCTCTTCAAAGCCTCTGGGTCCCTGGATGGGGCTGCCCCCTCCTGCACACCTCAGCCATCCCCGAAGCTGGCTGTGCCTCTGAGAGCAAGCTGTGCTTATTGGCATCCTCTGCTCTCCGAGGAGGTGTGCAGGGCTGGGGTGCATGGCACAATGGGATGCTGGATGGGGTAGAACCACGGGATTAGGACCCTGAGAGAGCTGGGTTAGGTGAAAAAAGGTGAAAAACAGGACTCTCAGGCTTCACCTCCCTTCCTCGCTCTCCTGGCCTCTCGGAGCCACCAGCCAAGTGCTCGGGGTGAATCTGCAAGAGGCCAAATCTTGGCTTTTTGGGTTCCCTGTTCCCTGCTGGCAGCAGCAGCTCAGCTGGACCCTGGGGAGATCATGCACCCCAGGGCAGTGGAGGCAAGCTCGCATCAGCCCCTGGGGTGAAATAAGCCCATTTCAGCCCGGTTGCCATGTCCCCCCAAAGTGTCGGAAGACGCATTCAGGCAGCAGGAATGAGAAGGGCTTGAGCTGGGGGGGAGGGAGGAGAAGGGAAATTAAAGGAGGAAAAAAAAAGGAAAACGCCACTTGCTGCAGAGCGAGAGAATTCTCCAATAAACCTGAATCTGCTGAGAATACATTTTACAAACATGCAGCGAAGTTGGCCGCTTTTGTTTGGGCGTTTGTTAAGCATTAACTAAAGAATGCCATGGTCCAGCCTGCTCGGTGTGAAACCTAATTCTCCCCCTTTCTGGAGCCATGGCATGGAGTGCTCAATTTTTTTCTCTCTGTAGGACTGCAGCCTTCTGGTACTCCAGCCAAAAAACACTCATATTTTAGCAAGCTTAGCCCTGGCCCCGTTGCCAGGCAGTAAAGCGAACACTTGTCCGCCTCGGGGGGGGAGGGAGCTGGGAGACGGGGAAGGGTCAGGAGAAGAGCCCCGGGGAAAACATCCCTCCTCTGTCCCGCTGGAGAGCTCCCTGAGGGCTTGGGGTGCACAGGGAGGGAAGTGAGGGCGGCTGTGGGCGCTTTCCTCCATCGTCTTGGGAGCCTGGAGACACGGTGTGGGTTTGGAGGTGCGCAGGATCATTGGTGCTGAGTTGCCCTCTGAGCTGTGCTCCCCGTCCCCAGGATGTGCCCGCCTGCTCTCCGTGGCGCTGAGATGGACTCGGCTCTTTCCGAGTTGCTCCCACGGTCTCAGCGCCCCTCCCGCCAGGGCCAAGGGATCCACGCGGTGCCCCGTGGCTGCAGCTGGGGAATACCCTCTCTGTCACCAGGGTGCATTCATCCCCCTTCTGCTTGGCCAAGGTCCATGGCCTCTGCCTCATCCTCTGGCTCCAGGATGGAGCAGGGACAGGGACAGGGTGACGTGAGCCCAGCAGCAGCAGGGCAGTGGCTCATTCCCAAGCCATGGGTGCAGGGTTGACAGCAAGTGGCATTTTTCCAGTGCCAGCCTCTCGAGGACCCGGTGCTGACATCCCCCTTTCCAGCGAGTGGCAGTGGGTGAGAAGATGACCAAGTGCCAAGACAACTCAATCCGGTGGCCTCACTCCCTGTGGCTCACTGCTGGCACTCACCGCCAGCCTCCGCCTGTGCCCCTTGTGCCATGCGTGGCCCTTGGCTCATCCCCATGCCAGGATCCCGGCCTTGGTGGGATTCATCATTTGGAGATGGCTCTGAGCGGCCAGGCTGGAGCTCCCTGCACCTCAGGGATCTGCTCGGGCTCCTCCCGAGCCGTGATGAGAGCATGGGGTGAGTTGGTCAGGTCTCTGCACAGGTGTGCTGGAAAACCCAGCATCCCTGCGGATGTGTCTGCTCCGGGCAGGGCAGCTGCTTCCTAGGGACCAGCGGGCTGCCCCTGCCCCTCTCACCGCATCCCTGGCCTGGTGCGGGCAGGGAGGGAAGCAGAGCTGCCTCACCTTCCCCGCCGCCCGAACCAAAGCTCCGCGCGGCGATTGGGATTTGTCCGTCACGATTTAATATCGGCGTCCCTGCCCCGCCGCCTCCGCACCGGGAGGCTCCGCGGGGCCGCGTTTGTATGCGGCGCACGCAGACAGACAGCAGCCGGGAAGCGCCCGTCAATCACGGCCCCTTTCAGCCTGTCACCTCCGAAGAAAGGGGGGAAGAGGGGGTGGTGGCTCCCCTGGGAAGCCGAGGCTGCCCGCACTGCACCCCGTCCCTCGGGAAGGGACACGGGATGCAGCATCCCAGAGGTGGCTTTGGCCGTGTCTCAGTGTTTCTGGGTTTTGGTGATGCTACGTGGATGGGAAACCCCAAAGGAGAGGTCTGGGGTGCTTTCTTGGGAGAGAGCAGTGGTGTGGAGAAGTGGGACTGCGTCTTGGGGGATATGCCTAATGCCGCCAGAAATGCTGAGCTTTTAGAAATGCCCCTATATTTTGCTCCAAGATTTTTCTTGAAAGCCACCACCAGCGCCTTCCAAAACTGCAGACTGTCATTTCCAAAGAGACCTAAACTTTAGGGGGGGGGAAAAAAAAGGGCAAATTAATCAATACAAGAACAGGAATGTTTTTAAGATCAGACACAAAGGGCTATGTGTGGTGATAAAAATTGCTCACGCCACTATCTTTTTGTTCCAATTCCTCCTAAGTTGAGCGCGGTAGTTTCATTTACAAGTACTCACTGTCCGTGCTTCAATGAAGTGTTTGCCGAGCTGCTGGTGGCAGCCTGGTTCTCCACCAAGCATCCCAGTGCTGAGCAGGTCTCCCTGTCTGGTGCCCTGGCCAGCTTCCCACCTGGCTAAACAAACCCAGTGCTGCCAGTCAGGCCTGGCTTAGCTTTGGAACCACAGATTTAGAGGGGAAAAAGCTCTACTGAGAACTAAAGCATCCCTAAGATGGCATAAGTGACGGTTGCTCCCGTTGCAATTTAGGAGGTGGTAATTCGTCCTCGTTTTAAAGTTGAAGTCCCAGAGCCCATCCTTCTCCTCTGGGCAGTCTCCTGTAGGGAAATGTAATCTCAGAGTCCCCTCCACAGGAGCAGGGAGGCACAAAGAGAGAGGAGAAAAGCTGGCATTTGCTCTGCGGCCTGCTTGCAGCAGGAGAGAGCTGAGCGTGGAGCTGAACATTCCAGAGATGCAGGAAAACCTCTCTGGATCCAGGCTGGTGTGTCTGACTCAGGCTAAAACATTAAATTAATTGTTAGAGCTGGTGCTGCAAGAAAATCTTCCTTCAGCCCCATCTCAGGCTGAGCAGGGGAGTCCCAGCTGGGTTACCTGTGCAGGATGTACCCTGTATGGGGTTATTCCCAAAGGGCAGCATCCATGTGTGGGGCTGTCCATG
>VWPU01017810.1:0-19492 GCA_013398955.1 Callaeas wilsoni | reverse complement strand
GTTACCTGTGCACCCACTGCCAGGGCTGCGGGTCGAGTCCCGAGGGCACTGTTGCTGACTGGAGCTGAAGGTTCAGCTCCATCTCTTGCTGAGGAGAAATCAAGTGTTGAAGTGCAGCCCTGGAGAATTCCTGCCCCCGGGTGTGTAATTCCCACGGCTGAGGTCCTTAGGGTTGCTGGCATGTTCTCCACGGAGATTTAAAAAGGATCATTTACAAATACCCAACCGAATGTTTGCTACCCTTGCCCCAGGTGGAATCGGGCCAGCTAATAAATACATGTACAATCCTTTTTGCAGGAGTCTCAGCTCAATTGAAATCCTGTGGGAATGAGTTCCATAGGTTAATTATGTGCTGTGTAGAAAAGGATTTTATAATTTAAAATGTTGCCTTTCAAATTGCATGAAGGTCCTGTTGTTCTTGTATTATTAGAAGAGGGTAGCCAGTCAGCCCAGAGCTGACAGCAGGACTTGAACAATACGTGTTAGTGTCAAAACATGTGAAGCATAAACGGGACTTGGGTTACTGTCTAAGCTTGTTAATGTCCAGACTTTCTCTAGACTCACTTTAAATTTCACTGTGAAAAGGTATTTCTTTTCTTCAGATTTGAGTTTTCTACCCTTTCCATTTCCTTTCGTATCTCTGGGTTCAAACATCAGGACAGGAAAGAGCGAAGCTCCTATCTCCTGTATTGAATGCTTCTATCAAGCCTTCTTTGACTCACTTGTTCTCTCTCCTGGGAAATCCTGGTCTTTCAGCCCTCGTTTGAAATTTCCCAGGCCCTGCATCATCAGCGTTTTGTGAAGGTGAAGAAGCTGACAGCTTCGGGGCTGATGTTTTACTCTGAATCAGACAGGGCTGCAATCTCCCTCCCTTCCACTTAACATTGCTCACGAGGTTTTTCCACAAGCTGAAGAGTAGCTGTTACAATAACAACATAATTACAGCTGTGCAGTGCTCACATACCTGAGGTTCCTACAAAGATGTTTTTGTCTCGCTGTCCTGTACCTCGAGCATCCACGCACCCTGCTGCCTTCATCGACCATGCTCGTTCCCATGACGGCTCTCCAAAGCTGTTTGCAGTAATACCCAGGTAGAATTTGCACCAGCATCATTAGCTGTGAGCAGCAATGTCTGAAAACAGCCGTGCCTTAGTGCTTTACTGAAGTACAATTATCTCTTAAAATGCTCAGACTGGGCTGGCCTTTATTTTATCCCTGTAATTGAAATTTGGCTTCAAGTGTTTCTGACTACAGCCAGTAAATAGAGGCAAAACCCAATCCCTCACCAGTAATTCATTCACCCATCGCCCAACAGTGTCTCCAATGATTTATTTGATGACTGTTGCTTGGCCATGGAGGAGATGGGGTGAGCAGTGGGGTGACAGGAGCACTGACGAAAGGGCAGGTTCAACTAAAAAGCAGCTAAAAAATTTGTAGAGTGCATGGGAGATGAGTGTGTGCTGGAGATTAGAATATGCCTTCCTCAAAGGATGGCAAAATGTGCGTTTTTAAATAAGCCAGCACCCAGATTTTGCTACACTTATTTAGGGTTATCCCAACAGGCCAGCTCTCAGACTTTATTGAAGTTTGCCCTTGTAATGACCAGATTTTCTTCCTCTTTGGATTTTGTCCAGGAAAGCATGGAGCAGCTATCAGTGAGTTTCCAGTAGTGGCCTGAGTAGAGAGTATGGCCAGGACATATGAAAATAAGATAGCATTACTCATTTTAAGAAGTGGCAAAATCTGGCCTGTAGATATCACTGCTATTTTCCCACTTATCCAGAGTATTGGTAGCATGCCAATAGAAAAAGCTGCCAACTAAAACGTTTTAAGAAAGGAAACACTGTTTGAAGCCTGGCAGTAAATGTTTTCCTTCCCCTGAAATATGTGCTGAACATATATAAAGAAGGAAGACTCAGGAGTGTCTAGTGAGGTTTAACATTTTGTAATCATCTGGATGAATTTGTTAACATTTTCACACTTTGTTCTTTAACAGATGAACATTGTAACTAGTGCTACTTAGTTAGAAACAGTACTTAAACACTGAAAACAAGAGACAGTGTAATGCAGTTGGATAAATCCATTAAAAAGGCAGTAGTATAGCATTAAAATGCCAACACCGTGAATTCTTTGTCGGTTTAAAATTCCTTTGCTGTTCTGCCACTTTCTTTGTTTCTTTATGCTCCTGTTTTTCCTTGTAACTGAAAACATCAGATGACCACGAGGGATGAATATGCAGCGGTGCCGCCTCCCAGGATGTGTAGCTGCAGCCTCTAAGCCCAGTGTTAGGCAGCAGTCACGATCCACGTGGCCGATTGTTTTGCAGACATAGTGGTGGCATATTTATGTATTTCTGAACTTGTTTTTCAGGCTCTGTGGCCGCCTGCGTATCGCGAAGCTCTCTGCTTAGCACAGAAATAAAGCACTTGTCAGGCAGAAGCAGTGCGTCAGCGCAAAATGGAATTCGCAAGACTAAAGTTTACATGAGGCAACAACAAAATCTACTGTGCCATTCTGTTAGGCAACAAAGGTAATTTGTTGTGCAACATAATGAGGACTTGTGTGTGACAGGCAGCGGTGGCTCTTGGTTACAGGGCATTGACATCAGCAAGCACATGCAGAGCTCACATAGAAGAGAACTGCTGTACATAGCACAGAGTTCACAAGCTTGGTTGTTATTACAGGGGTTCTTTCCATCTTAAAAAGTGCAGAATAAACAAACACATTGAGACTGCTCCCACAGTCCTTTATGTTATGGGTAGGACCTTCCTCCTTTCCTTTTGGCTTGGTTTGTGTCTCAGACTTGACCAACAGCCTAGGGGCCACGAGGGCAGGGTCACAAGTGTCACACATTTCATGTGGCTCTGACACATTTGGCAAGCCTGCCAGCCCACACGATGACAAGGGAAGGGCGAGTGCAGGGCGAGAAGTTAGGCACAGTCACAAAGCTGTTCACTGCTGCCCAGAAGTCCGTGATGTCTAATCCCGCGTGCTCCACCGCTGCTGTTAGCACATGCACTCCTGCAAGCCTGTTATCCTTGCTGGTGGGAGGCAGAGGTGATGCACCTGTTTTGCAGATAAACTGCCGTGTGCAGGCTGTGTACAGAGCTGGGAATGGAGCCCTGGCCTAGAGAGCAGCAAGGCTCATCTGCTTGGCCATATCACCTTTCAAAGTAAATCTACCTGCTTGTGTGATGGGGCCTCTTGTTTATGATGACTTAGGCTGCTCTCTGCCTCCAGAGCTGGAGCTAGACCCAGAGATCCTGTTTGCTGACATTCCAGTACTGTCTCACAACTGCTTGTGTAACTCACTGTCGGGTATGTGCTCTCCTGGCCCACACTGAATGTTTCCCTTGTCATCCAGCTGAAAGAGAGAGTCTGGAAGCAATCTCTTCCTGAGAGCTGCGAGGCAGAGAGTGGGCTCGAGCTTCACTGACGAATTAATGCAGGAGGAACAAGGAATCAAGACTGTGCCACATGGCCTGCAGAGGACTAAGCTGAAGTTGTGTTAGTAACCTTTGTCCTGGCAATCCGCGGGGTTGGTTCTGTTTCTTCAGTGTACACGTAACGTTGTACCTTGTGCATGATACTCCACAGCAGTCATAGTTAAACAACCAGTGTAGCTCCACGCGTGCTGTTAATCTGGAGTTAATGCTTGCTTTTTGCCTCAAAAGCCTGTTTGGCCAGACCACGTCAGGGGAAGCTGCTCCTGCAAAAAGCCCCGTTGCCTGGTGGTGCTGTGCCTTAGGCATCATGGCCAGTGGCAGGATGCTGGAGTTCTTCTGACTGCGCCAGTGGCTCAACAAGGGACTGATCTGTTTACTCCTGCTCAAACACGAGCCCAACTTCTCAGCACAGTTACAGCAGCAGTACAAATAAGGGTAAGCCACTGAATTAACCACTACCTTGGTCAAGTTACTTTGCCTCTCAGGGACCTGGGGTGTATAGGATGATCATCACTATGAACTTGCTCTCTGGTGCTTGAGGGTTTAACCAAACACACTGAAACAGCTAAAGAAAAGTGCTGAAACAAGCACTGCTTTAGTGGTTTGTGGTGTAATGTTGGACATGACACTCACTCAGGTCAAGGTATTCAAACCTGGATAGGATAAGACTGAGAAAAATGTCGATTTTTGTGCTGGAGAGGGACCTGTACTGTGCCAGGTGCCTGCCATTCAGCAGTGGCCTCCTCATGTTAAGAGGCAGATGGGTTTGTTTGGCCCTGTTTTCTTATGTATTTTTTTTCATAGCCTCTTGAACAATAGGGATCTAGTCCTGACTGAAATATTTTGGGAGCCACTGTGACAGAAATACTTCATGATGATACTGGTTATTTTAATTTAAGACATGTTAATTTAATTACCAACCAAAGTAATTAAATTAAGTCTAACCAAATTAATATTGCATCATAAGAAGCACTAAGATTCCATACGGTAAGGATAAGAAGCAAACAAACCAATCCTTTCATGCAGAAGATGCTATCTGGCATTTGCATAGATATTGCGTACGTAATTAAAGCCATCCTTAACGTGTAATTCTGTTATTGCATCCCTTGCTATTTTGTAGCAGTTGGTAGATCTTACAATGAATGAGTATAAAAATATCTCAGGGACTCTAGAAAGCATTGCAGTGACTTTGCAGACAATGATGCTCTTAAAGTAAACTCCACAAGCATTCTTGCTTTTTCCTAGGGAAATATCTCGTTAGCATCCGTCAGGATGAATGCCATCGTGCCTCAAGGAAACGCTGATCTTGGCAGAGTGTGGGCCCTGTGCACAGCAGGCTCGCAGGTGAGAGGCCGCCTGGCGCTGTGTGCGGTGAGTGCAGGGCGTTCAGAGCGCCCTCCGCAGAGCCGGAGCTGCTTACCTGAGCCCCGGGTCGTGGGGAGGGGCGCGGCCACGGCAGCCAGCCCGAGGTCGTGCGGAGGGGAGCAGCCACGGGAGCCAGCCCCGGGTCGTGGGGAGGGGCGCGGCCACGGCAGCCAGCCCGAGGTCGTGCGGAGGGGAGCAGCCACGGGAGCCAGCCCCGGGTCGTGGGGAGGGGCGCGGCCACGGCAGCCAGCCCGAGGTCGTGCGGAGGGGAGCAGCCACGGGAGCCAGCCCCGGGTCGTGGGGAGGGGCGCGGCCACGGCAGCCAGCCCGAGATCGTGCGGAGGGGAGCAGCCACGGCAGCCAGCTCCGGGTCGTGGGGAGGGGAGCGGCCACGGCAGCCAGCCCCGGGGCGCGCGGAGGGGAGGGGCCACGGCGGCCCGGCGCGGGGCAGGGGGAGGGGGGCGGCCACGGCAGCCAGCCCCGGTGAGCGGCTCCCGGAGGGGCCGCGCTTGGCCGAGCGGTGGAATTGTGCAGCGGCAGCAATCCCGTGGCAGACGTGCCGCGGGCTTGTCTTTCCGCCTGAGAGCAGCTGCTTGCAAATGTCCTGCTGCTTCTTCCCCTGCAGCCCTGCTTTCAGGACCATTTCAAGGTCAAGGCTGTCAGCAGCGCTGTGAGTGCAATGCTGCCTCTCAGACGGCGAGGCCCGTGGTACAGGGGTGATTATTTCCGGCACACTTGTGCAATACCTGCTGCACTGAAATGTTATTTTCCCCACAACTTGCTCCTCCTGCCTAGCAGCCGCACAGTTCATGTGACTTTGGTGCATCTGTCAGTCCTGCTGCCTGTCTCCCAGCATAAGGCACAGCGAGATGAAGGAACAGCTCAGTAATGTTTAGCTGAATAAAGTATCACACACAGAACTTGCACTTTTGCCATCAGCAGATTACCAAAATGAGAATGAGTACAGCTGTTCAAAAACCGAGTTAAGAGGGATTTTCACATGTAAGCGCTTGGACTGAGATTTGGTATGGCAGCAAATGGACGTATGGAGTTGTGTGTTTTAGGCCTCTACTTGTGTCTTCAAGGCGCTATGTTAGAGTCAAGCTCATCTGGGTCGGGGTGGTGGAATTTGCTCCTTGGAAGGAAGCCTGCTGCCTGATTTCTCCCTGTGTGGATGGGTTGTTTTGCAAATGGTGTGTCTGTACTGCTTTAAAGTCAGTGTTGTGCCCAAATTGCACCTATGAAAAACATTTTCAAAAGTCAGGAATTTTGACCATCACAGGATTTGATTGTAGCCATTAAGAGAAGCAAAAATTAACAGATATTCCTTTATTCTGCTTGCAGCAGATGCTGCAACAGGTGACTGTCACAGACAGGATAGGTGTGGCTGTCAGGGACTGACAGGTGACCAATCAACTTTAGTTGACCAAATGGGTAGTTTTTATATTGTAATCTAAAGCAAGGTTCAAAGCAGGTGTGTTTGAGGTATTTGCCAAGTGCTAGGGCTTGGTAAGTGCTGTGAGTAAGATGAAACTTCGAATTAACCACTTTGAAAGTCTTAACAGGTCGAGTATCTAATGAAGAATTAAAGAACCAAGTTAGTGGGAACGGGAGAGTTCCCAGCAGAGGAACGAGGCAGTCCCTGAGAGCAGCAGGCAGCCCCTGCAGGGGCAGCTCAGGTGCTCTCTTCTCACAGCTGCTTGCGTCTTCTCCTCTTCTCCCGAGACTGTGGCTTGGCTTAGCTTCCATTCTGTTTGTTGTCAGTACAGGCTGATCTGAATATGGTCCGAGTGAAAACAGTTACAATCTCAGGATCTGCCCCCAGGAGAGTTGCAGCTGTGTTTTCAGAAGTGGTCATGCACCTTGTTGACAGTAAACAGTTCTCTCCTGGTAATCAGCTCCTCATAGTCCAGCCTTGCTTCTTTCTTAGCTACAGAGCAAGAAATACTCAGAAATCTGCTGCATTCATACCATGCAAAGCTCACTTACTGAAAGGGAAATGTTTCAGAGTGATGTATGAGTTTTCCCTGCATTTCTTTATCCGGGACTTGTGATTGCCACAGGGCACTGCAGACCAAGCAGCGCTGGGGAGCGGTGGCAGCTCTGCCTCTCAGCCTGACCTGTCTGTCCCCTCGCTGGCGTGGATCAGCTCTGGGTCACTCTTTACTCTTCCTCCAGGGCTGCTCACTGCCTGAGGGTTGCTGCTGTGCTGCTGCTGTGTGAGAATGGGCAGTTTGGGGCTGCTTCTCCTCTGCCCACGGTGAAAGCAAAATGCTGAGCACTCCCCTTCCCGCAGTTACCCCGTGCCAGGGCAGTGAAAGCTCTTGGTGCTATTGCCAGGCATCAGTCTTAGCACTTCGTGTGTGCTTGTGAGGGGGGTCTTGGCTGGTCCAGGGTTTTCTTGCAAGGCTCCAGATCTTTAAAGTTATCTTGAGAAAAGAAAATGTCAACTGCAAAAAACTCAATAACCTCCCCCTCACCCCCCCAGTTTTAGTCCTTATTTTAAAAGTAAAGAATTTAAATTAATAATATATCATAAAAGATAATTTTTGCCCTGATGGTTGCATGAAAAAAAAAAAATTAGATGCAGCTGCAACCTAATACTCTAGGCAGAAATTAACTGATAATTAATAAGAAAAAAATCATACTTTAAAAGTTGTTTTCATGATTTTAAATGCTAAGTGTTGCCAATATCATTTCTTTAATGACTAAATTCAAGACAGTGATACTGCTTTCTCCTCCAAATAATGTTATAACAATATGTAAAATATGTTTAATACTGTTAGCTCATCAGAATTGGGCAAGAATAGACAAGCAGAAAATGCAGAACAGCATGAAGCCAATTCCTTGTGGACTTCACAGGACCATCAGGACATTCTCACTGCTTATCAGAATATATGTAAATAGCTCTCGGCTCCTTTGCTTGCTCAGATAGGGAGGCAAGATCTTTTCCATAAGCCTTCTTCCAGGAAACTCCCCCTTCCCAAGGTGTGTGGTGAGAAATGATAGTAAAAAGAAAAAGCAAAAAGGATAAAAGGCAACAGTAGATAACGACAAGAATACAAAGGGATCCTGGGAAGCAGTGAGGGAGGGGCGTGGGTTGTCAGGATCTGAAGAATGCTGAATACACTGATAAGGTGAGATGAAACCGTGGCCAGGAGTATGTAAGTAAGGCCAGGCAGACGAGCTGTCTTCAGGCTGAAAAATCCAGCTGTGTTAGTGGACATACAAAACACATTTCTTCGCGGCAAGGGCAAGACACCGAGCAAGTCGGATTTGTCTCTGCAGTACCTTGGTAACTATTTTTACCCTTTCAGGTGATGCTTAGGTGTGACAGCTGTGTTCAGTACATGGGGAACAGCCTTACTTGGACAGCATCATCTGTACAGGGATGGCTGGTGGAGGGTGGAAAAAGTGAAGTATTAGCCATGCTTTGTGGGAGGAAGTCGGAAATTTGGATTAAGGAACTATCTCAGGGAGACTCAGTGAAGAATTAGAGCCAGCAGTGCCTCGCTGCTCATTGCCCTCTGAGATCTGACGCGTTAGCTCCCTTGACACAGATGGTCATGCCAGAGTGTTCAAAGGAAGTGGAGTCCTTTCAAACCAGAGTTTAACCTACACATGCCATAACAGCTACTGATACAGTGCTGGCAAAAGTCAGCATGGAGAACTATGCCTCCAAATCTGTCAGTTCCGATGCAGACATAAATTCAAAAGCACCAACAGTCACTGAGAGTTACTGGTGGAAAACACTTCATAAGGTCCTGACTGTTTCTCCTAGTTGCTCCTTCTCAGCTGCTTAGGTTTTCATCACATCTGCCATTGGTTCACACAGGTGTTAGGATAGGTGCCAGCTTAGATGCCTCAATTTAGGTTATTAAACAACTACTTCTAGATATAGAAGTGAGTACTGTCCCTTCTGTTCCGAAAAAAATCAACTGGATACATCCTTTTTCCTCGAGGAAGGCAGTTGTTAAGAAGTCACAAGTGCACTGGGAAAAGAAGCTCACCACTGTTTCAGCCTGGATAAGCTCACTCATCCCAAATGTCCAGTGGGAAAGAAGCTTGCAGTGGTGGGAAGGCAGGGGTGATGCAGAGCACCACGAGTGGGCAAGGGAAGGGGGGTGTCTCCCTGTGGTGTGGGTTTATGCCAGATAAAATTGTGACTGGGCTCTGACTTCAGAGTTTCCGTGACTCCAGGTGGAAGCTGTATGTACAGAGCGCCCCGAAGCACTCCTCCATAGGGGAGGGTGCTGTTGCAATGTGCTGATGTAACCGGCAGGCACTGATGCTTGTCCGAGGGGAGGGGAACCAGCACCCTGCAAGAAATGGCACGGAACTGCTGCTGCCTGGGTTTTGTTCTGTGCCGATGGGGAGGGGCAGCTTTGCTCATTGCAGAGGACAGGGGCAGGGGAGAGATCTAGCTCTGAGGATCCCCAAAGCACACCCGTGAGCATAGAGAGGAGCCTGGGAAAGGAAATTCCAGGTGGGGGGTGCTTCAGGTTCCTTTGTTCTGTGACATTGGTTTTCCTGCCCTGCTGAGAACCTTTTTTGTGGCCAGCACAGCTGTAGGAGAGGGTCTGCAGTTGCTATTGTTCATTGCAGTCTATTGCCCATACCATGCATTAAAAGAATGTCAGGCTTCAAAAATATAAGGTCGCTGTGCTTTTAGCATATATTCCAACTTTCTGGGTTTGAAAATTCTCATTAAACCTTTCTACAAGTACTAAAATTTACAAGAGATCATTAACTCAAGTTCCTCTGCTGCTGAACACCACTCTTGCTGCTTATGGCAGAAAATAAAACAGGAATACAAGGTTCAGCTTGACCTGTGGGATGTTCCAGGCCTCCTACTAGGGCGTTTTTTGGATTCAGGCTTCTCTTAGAGACCACGCTTGCCTTTGGTTCAGCAATTGAGGCCACTCTTTCTGTGGGGTCTGCTTACTGTCCTCCTTTTAGCTTTCTAGTTGCCTCATGTCGGCTGACAGATGCCCTTGGCCTTCCCACCAAATCCAAGCTGCAGCCCACAGGAGCAGAGCTTTGCGCTTTACCACCTGACACATTGCCAGGTGTGATGACTGGATTTGCACGTCTGTCACCACTACACCTGAAGTTACGGGTTTTGGCTTATTAGAACACCATCTCCCAAGCAGTGCCCAAACCTCGGAGAAGGTTGGCACAAGGTGCTGCTGAAGTGCAGAGGAGAGTGAAGGCCTTTTTTTGGTTGGAGGTCAGCCAGATGTCTGTGTGGGCTGTGGGCAACTGGTTTCTGCTGTGCATTAGTGCTGGGCTGGCTCACGCAAGGCAGAGTATCCTCTGGTCTTGCAGGGCATGCCTGTGGGATGCCCCATGTCAGCCCGAGGGGCTGGCAGGGGTTTCCAGAGGAGTTTCTATGGTAGGTGGAGGCCTGTGGCATGTGTGATGTTTGTGAAGAAGGCAGGCCCCGTGGGCGGCTGGCTGATTGAATGCCATCCTGGGAGCCGCCTGGGAAGAGGAGGTGAGAGATGGCAAGGAGGCAGTGCCCTCGGTTGGCTGTGGCAGACCTGGGCCCTGCATCCCCCTACATGCTACCTGGTGCTTTCCAGGCAGTTCCTCTGAGGGAATGGAGGCTGGCATGAAGCAAAACAGCAGATTTTATTGCAGTAATCACCTTTCCTCAGAGAAGGAGATAAAGGAACAGCTGGGTAACATTTGGCATGACTCAGTATTTCACTACCAAGTGCGAAGTCATGGCTGAAAAGATTACACTTGTAAACTGAGGTGGCTGGCTGCTCCTCTGTGCAGGGCAAAGGTACAGTGTGGCTCTGGGGCACTGCCAGGCTGTGCGTGGCAGTGGTGGTGGCAGTGGCAGGCCATGGGTGGCAGTAGCAAGTGGTGGTGGCTGTGGCAGGCTGGCAGGCTGTGCGGGGCAGTGGGGGCGGTGGCAGTGGCAGGGACGGAGGCGGTGGCGGGCTGGCGGGCTGGGCGGCTGTGCGGGGCAGTGGAGGCAGTGGCAGTGACGGTGGCCGTGGCGGAGGCGGTGGCAGTGGCAGGGACGGAGGCGGTGGCGGGCTGGCGGGCTGGGCGGCTGTGCGGGGCAGTGGAGGCAGTGGCAGTGACGGTGGCCGTGGCGGAGGCGGTGGCAGTGGCAGGGACGGAGGCGGTGGCGGGCTGGCGGGCTGGGCGGCTGTGCGGGGCAGTGGAGGCAGTGGCAGTGACGGTGGCCGTGGCGGAGGCGGTGGCAGTGGCAGGGACGGAGGCGGTGGCGGGCTGGCGGGCTGGGCGGCTGTGCGGGGCAGTGGAGGCAGTGGCAGTGACGGTGGCCGTGGCGGAGGCGGTGGCAGTGGCAGGGACGGAGGCGGTGGCGGGCTGGCGGGCTGGGCGGCTGTGCGGGGCAGTGGAGGCAGTGGCAGTGACGGTGGCGGGGGCAGGGCCGGTGGCGGTGGCAGTGGCCGGTGGACAGCGGTGCCTAGGGAGGTGCCAGTGCCGGGGGAGAAAAGGAACTGTCCCGGCCGCAGTGGGTGGGGAGCGCGGCGTGTGAGCCCCGCCGCAGCCCGGGACAGCCGGTGCCGAACACCCTGCCGGTGTCACTGTGCCTTGCTCGGGGCCGGGCCGAGGCAGAGGAGGAGGAAGAGGCGGCGGCCGGCCCGGGGCGGGGCGGGCTGGGGCAGCCGGTGCCGGGGACGCCCTGTCGGTGCGAGGCTGCGGGAGGCACAGCCGGGTAGGAGCGCGGCTCGCGTTTTTGCTTTGCTTCTTTTCTGACCTCCCCCGACCCCTTCCCAGGAGCGGGAGCCCCGGCGGGGCGGGCGGCTCTGCCCCGCGGCCGGAGCGGGCCGGGATGCCCCGGCTGAGCGCTCCCTGGCACTGCCCCGGGCCCGGCCGAGGGTCCGGCACCGCCTGGAGCTCTGCCAGGCACCGGCGGCTGCGGGGCGAGAGCGAGCCCCTGCCGCTCCTGCCCACTGACCGCTCCTCGCCGGCTCCTGGCTGCGGGGCCTCGGGCGCGTCCCCTCCCTCTCGCTGCCGGCGCTTTTCACGCTATGAAAACCTCCCTAGACCCACAGCAGTGGCGGCTGGTTGAGCAGCTCCGCAGCCCGAGGTGAATCCGCACTCCCTAGGGTGCTGCTGGAGTCTCTTCCCCTTTTCGGTGGGGAGAAGATGAGAAGAGGGGTTAGGATTGAATGAGATCAGATGCTACTGCATCAGAAAGAAACCGAGGGGGAAAAAAGAAGCAGAAGAAAGAAAAGAAAATAAAACCAAACGCACCAAGGAGATGTGACTACAGTGGCTAATTTACCAGAAAGCAAAGGGAACAGGGCCTCCAGTTGGGAAACTTTCAAACCTCAGCAAGGTCTGGCAGCTGCTGGGAGTGGGGAAGTGTGGCTGGCAGCATGTCTGAGGCTGACACCTCCTGCCCGCCAGCATGTGTCAGACCGTTTAGGGTGTTAATGGCAAGAATTCACCAACTAAACAACATTTCATCTTTTTTTCATGAAATGTTTTCCACGTGTGCTGTCCTAAACAGTAACCTCAATTTTTTTAATGATGTAAAGCCCTGATGTTGTCTGTCTTCTTTAGCAAGGTGCTTTCCTTAGCTGTGATTCATCACCCTGGTTTTCTATTCCAATTAAGCCGCTCACTTAGAGCAGAGACAATCAGTGGCTCATCCTATGAGCTGGTCTCTGCATTATCAGTGAGTTTGTCCTTCAGAGCGGGTTCTTGGTAGACCGGAGGTGTTTTCAGTTTCAGGCTATTGTATTTTACCGGCAGTTGTAACACGAGGGAGGGCAGTGATCTGTTAGAGCTTGAGCAGACTGGGAGGGGTCTGATAAGAGCGGAGCCTCGATTGCAAATGCTTGTGTGCTCCTGGGTTTCTTCTTGGAAGCTTCACATCCCGTAAGAGAGTTCAGACAGCTGCCGAGGCACTGTTTTCCTATAAGGGCTGTCCACCGCCCTCGGATGAGAGTCTATATTAAAGGTTTAAATGCAGTGTTCCAGTGAGAGTTTTTGTATATTAAACATGAGGATCAGCGAGTTAATCTTTGACTTTGTCAGAGCATTCTCTGGGAGCTCAGTCCCTTTTGGCTACGAGTGGACAGACACTGGAGCTGAGATGCCTGAGGAGGGGAAGAATTCCCTTGCAATTCCAAAGAGTCTGGCAGTGGTGGGCTGTGGCTGCTGTAGTTGGAGCCTCCAGTGTCCTGCTATACTTGACTCCACTTTTCTGAGTGGCATCTTCAGGAGTGCCCAGAAATGGTGAGGAACAGACATGATCACCAAATATATTATTTTGCAGAAAAATTTAAAGCAAAGCACATTACTTTTGTCAACATTTGCAGTAGACTTTCTAAAATTGTGAATACTTTTTTGATTGACAGCTTTGACTCAGCTGCAGCCTGGCTTCCCGGGCCAGGCTGCATCTCCCCAGTTGTGTCATCACCTCCCCTCTGTGTGATCTCACACCTCGTGGGAGGTGTGCTCTGGCAACTGAACCACAGCTCCGGTGAGGCACCACTTCAAAAACAAGTTTTTGTTGAAAACAAAAACATAGTATGTCTTGGTGTTTTTAGAAATTAAATACTAGACAGAGCGAGGGCCTTGCATGGAAAGCTTTTTTTTTTTTTTTCCCCAGGAGAAAGCCACAATTTTCAATAGAAAAACATCATGAAGGGACTTTTTTGACTAGCCCTGGGCAGCAGTTCCTAAGATCCAGTATTAATGGAGGGATGAGGAATGAATGCAGTCAATATTGTCCATTTCTTGCCTTGACAGCATCCACGAGTGAAACACTGACTGCCACATTGTCCTGGTGGGGAACTTTCTTCCCTAAGAGTAGGTGGCATGTGTAAATCTTCCTGCTTTGCCCCAAACGTCTGCATGCTGTGGGTGGGTATAGCAGTCCCTTCCTGCCTTGGTGGATTTGGTGCTGTTTGTACACTTTTTGGCTAGTTCCCAGCCTAACAGAGCAGTGAGCAGCCAGGTTTATTTCTCACACTTTCGAGGCATGTGTGAGAGTTTTTCGGCCCTGGGAGTCGTGCAGGGACACTGTGTGCTGCACCAAGTGCTATTTCCAAGGAAAAATGCCATGAGTGGTTTCTAAACTTGATAACCATGGGTGCCCTGTTCTAAATAGTGGATTTTATTTCTTCCTTGTGTAGTGTTTCTCTAACTAGGCAGTGAATTTTGGCCAAATATTTCTGGCTTGTCCTTCAGGAATCACATTAAAGTCTGTCAAACAGTGTGGCTGGGAACCTTCCTCTGCAACATCTGGCTATGAGCAGTACTGGAAACAGGATCCTGGCAGAAGTGAACCTTCTCTCTGAACCATTGTGGTTTTTCTAATGAGATCAGTTTGCCACCTGCATCTCTCTGGGGTGTGACTTTATTTTAGAGATTTTGTAAGCGTATAAACAACCTTCTGACCTTCCTCCCTTCCATCTTTTGCTTTATTCTCCATTTCCTTCTCTTCCTTTCCATCCTCTCTCACAGCGCTGTGTCCTTGCAGACATTCCTTCTTGCTGGTTTGAGGCATGTCACCAGGTGAACATTGTTGCACAGCTGTTCAGACGAGCAGGAAGGAGCTTGCACTGAGACAAAGAGCCCTCAGGATTTAACAGCACAATCAGCTGAGCTTTGGTAGTGCCCTGGTTCCCATCACTGACTCCTGAGCATTTGTGGTGGCTCAGCAGAGCTCAGTAGTGGAACCCTGAGGGCACACATCAAATCAGCTTCTCCAGTTCACAAGCAGAGTGGACTTCATTAAAGAGTTGTGAACAGTGTGACTGAAATTCCCCATTGAGTCTGTGATCCAAGAACTCAGTTGCCCTTGACAGGGCAATGCTGGCCTGTTGGATTTCTTATTACTTTTCATGGAAGTTGCTCAGATATAAAGAATTCATGTTGAGGGCTTGAATATTTGGGATAATACTTTGTATTTATTGTCATCAGTCAAAATGACATTGGCACTGAAACTCCTGTGGGAAGGTTGTGAACTATTAATTATTTTCAGTCTACTTGACATAACATGAAGGATTATTAACATAACCAGTCTTACAGGTGATGATAAATTCAACAAGCATTACTTCTACTTTTTTAAGAGGTTGGTTTTCATTATTATTAATCTTTCACATAGATGTCTTATTCCAGCTGACACAAATTCCTTTTAGAGCTGACCTAAACCTTGTAATTTGCCAGGAAGTTAAGATACTTATTTAAAATTGTTTCCCCTCTTAATATAGCAACCAGGGTTTTCCTTTTATCTTGTAGGAAGCAAAACATCATGACATTATCTCAGTTTTGCTGTTACCTTACGTTAAATTCCGTGTTTTACCAATCCATCTTAAGAGGAAGAACATGTCTGTTAAATCACAGGACAATCCTCGTCTTCTCCTTCAATTAAACACTTCACTAATAGGCCAGGAGGAAAATAGTTTTCAGTTGTTCCTGTATATGTACCCTCAATATTGAGCGTAGCAACCTGAATCACAGCGGTGGGACTGAGAATGGGTGCGAGGCTGCTGAAGGCAGCGTGTACATTTGCACTTCTGATCCACCTGCAGCCTCGTGTGTCGGGTTGCTCACAGCTCTGACACGCTATCAGCAACGTTGGATTGTGAGCAGCTGAGCTCCTGTGGCTTTGGCTGGCACCTGCTCTGGAGGTGAATATATGTTGCTTTCTTGATGGAACACAGCATCCAGGCTGAAATGAAGCCCAGCTGAGTAATCTTGCTCATCTGACTGCCTGCATTGCATGTGCTCAGGCCATTTCCAAGCATGCCTTTGCTGTGCAGTACAATACTGTATTGACTACAACAGAGCCCTGTGGGCTCGATGGCTTTTGGAAATGGAGCAACAAAACATAAATTCACGAGAAAGTAACATAATGCAAATACCTGTTATATTGACTGAAATGTATGTGTGAGAAAAGTAAGCCTTCTAATAGTCTAAGTAGAGAGAACTTGTGTGTGTGTAGGAAAGAAAAAAAAAAGTCACACTCCCCTAGCGTTATTTTTATTAATAGTAAGTATATTTATATTTTCCCCCAGTGGGCAAGTGTGTTGCGGGTGTACTTGTAGTTATAGGAAATTAATCTGGTTTTGGTTGTTACCCACTTGGTCTGGCACATCAGATGAGTGAGGGCCACTTCCCATGGTTAGAAGCACTCAGGCTGTTTTACAGGGAGAGCACTGCTCTTCTGGTGAAAACACACCCTTCGGTACCCCACCCTGACAGCTCTTTTATCAGTGGCCTGCTGAACTTCCCCTAGTCTAAACAAAGCTTTGGTGCCACTATTTGTGTTAGTTGTTTTCATTTGAGACACAATTTTTTTTTAGTTTCTCTGAAATCTGCCCTGTGTCTTTCTTCTGATACGGATGGCGTTGTGGCGCTTGATGTCATCCAATCACAGCGTCACAGAATGGTTTGGGATGGGAGGGACCTCGTAGAACCTAGAGATCATCTAGTTGCAAACCCCCAGCCATGGGCAGGGACAACTTCCACTAGACCAGGTTGTTCAAAAAAATAGAATAGAATAGAATAGAATAGAATAGAATAGAATAGAATAGAATAGAAGAGAATAGAATAGAATAGAATAATAAAATAAAATAGCTGTCGTGACAAACACTGTTTATCCTAAGCTGAACATAAGCACAACCCTGAGCTCCCTAGTGCTCAGAGCAGAGTGCAGGGCATACCCTACAAGCAGTGATGACCTGTGTCATCTCCACCTGTCCCTAAGTCTTTTGGCTTCAATTAGACAGAAATGTGTAGCAATGTAAATAATCGCTTCTATCCCTCTTTTCTACATGCCTCCACAATTATGCTGCAGACAAGTAAATATCAAAAAGAAATGTCTATTCTTGTCTTGACTTTTAACTCAAGTAACATTTCAATGGCAAAGAAATGTCCATCCTGACATTCATCTTTTGTGATGTGGTCCAGTGAGTAACAGTGTAAACTGTATTTAAACATAGCAATTACAGAGAACAAAGGGATGGCTGAGAGAAGCTGGACTTGTCCATGCACATTACAGGGCTCTTTCAGAAGGCAGCAGAGTGTCCTCTCAACTTTGTTTCCTAAAATACAGATTCAGATGAGTTTCCTTTGCCCTGAAACTCAGCTCTCAGTGATGGCAGCTTCCTCAGAAGGGCTCACATCATCCTTGACACTGTGGGGAATTTTCTTAGGAATGACCTAGTGATGTCTTAAATTCCCCTTTCAGATTTTTTACTTATGTTCTTCTTTCCAGATTTTTCAGCTGCCTGTTTTACTTACTCTGCTTTTGGTGGGTGAGACGGGAACACGGAAATGCCATTTTTCATGTTTCCCAGCTGCACAGCCAGTGTGTTATAGTTCCACCTGTGCTGGCAGGGATTTCCTGTTTTAGAAGATTAATTAGAGTTGAGCAATTCTGAGTTCCTCTAAAAGAAACTATTTTCCTTTCCTGTGTGGGAGACTGCAGTCTTCTGAGGCTGTAAACTTGTTTAGACCTACCAATGTAGCAATTGGTACCAGTTAGAGATACTGTCTGGTTTCAATTCTGTTCTGAGACATCAGGGTGAATCGGAGTAGCTGCTGTTGCTCTCTTTACCTCTTTTAGAGGTGGTTGTTCTTGTAGGAACAGTTTTTTGTCCAACCAGAAGTTTGTCTCTTGCTCTCATTATCTCTTCTTTCTGAGTCAAAAGGCACTGTGTTGTATTTTACTGTATCTCCAAAAATTATTGCCCTGGTTGACTTCAAAACCTTAATCCAGCAAGCAGAAGTGGTTTCTAACGCACCTTCCCAGTTTGGATGGCCCTAAGGATTCATGTGGAAACAGTTTTCATTTGTTTTCTGTCTTTTTCTCTCCTTTTCTTTTTTCCTTTTTTCTTTCCCCCTGTTGAGGTGGTCAAATGGCCAACACTTCAGCCACTTAGGTTATCCTGGTCTAGTTCCTACAGCCAGAGGGTGAGGAAATGGCCTTTTTCCTAGGGAATTTTGCTTTGAAGGTTTTTCTCATTCATATCTACCGCATTAAATCGCTTCTTTCTTACTTTGTTGTGAAGTATATTTGAACATCACTTGTTAAGGAGGGCTAGAGGCTGGCTTCATACTCGCTTTGCTTCTTTGGGGGAGGCAAGACAGAAAATTCACAGCTGGCAATTCCCAGATTTCCAAAGTGACAGATCTTGGGGCGTTGCATCTCTGAATCCAAGTGAACACGAAGTCACGGAGCAGGATGTGCAAAGTGGGGTGACAAGGGACAGGAAAGGGTAAGAGGAGGAAGAAGGGTAAAGGGGACAGTGTATCAGCCAAAGTGAATAGGAGAACATGGTGAAAGAGGAAGGAGTTCATGAGGGACATGGAGATTTCTGATCTTGTTTCTAATTTGGGCACAGGCTATAAAAAGTATGTATTCATATATTTCTCATATGACTTGCTTTGAAGCCTAGGAAGATTCTCCATGAATAAAACTCTTTGTTCCTCTCTCTGACCCGTCATACTCAATCTTTTCAAACAGTTATGGTTTAGCAGCAACTGTAAGAAGATATTTGAACTGGTCTCCTGATTCCACCCTGGCACCCAGAACCAACACAGCAGTCAGAGGTTAATGAGAGCTGTGAGAAATAAACAATTTGGGCTGCGTGGGCCGTGGATACGGAACCTGCTGCAGATGGCAGGGCAGCAGAATGAGGTGCTGTCCCAACAGATTTTCAGCAGATCTCATCAAACTCGAATGTGGCATTGTTGACTCAAGACTACTGTGGATTTGAGACTAAGAGAGAAAGCAAATCTTAATAAACACTTGGGAAATACTATTCAAGAGATTTAATTTTTCTCCCCCTTCTGTTTTATGTCAAGGTGGAATTTTGGCCACAAACCAGACTTCTGTGGGTTTTTTCCACTGTGTATTTCATCTCATGCAGTTTTAAGGAATTAGACTAAAATATGTCAGCTTAGCTAGAGAACATTTTTTAAATTTGAAACTTCAATTTAAAGGTACACTAGAGATCAAGCAGGCAGTGGGGAATACAGTATTGTCACAGAATCACCCCAAGACATTTAACAAAAATAATTTGATAATGATTTCTAAATTCATGCTGACAAAAGTTGGAAAAATAGTTTGACAAATGACAGGCCTCTGCTAAATGCCTTTGCAAACATCACGCTCAGCCAGTTTGGAGAAAAAATGTGGAAAGAAATTGAGTTAAGCTATTTCTTTAATAAATTTCCCTTTAATACCATTAACTGGACATTAGATAGGAAAAAAATAAAAAGGAAAAAATGAATTGGAAACCTTGGAAAATCATATTTAACTAGATGGAAAGACCACAAACAGATGGGATGAATTGGAAAAGAGCAAAATGTACAGAAGCTGACATATGCTGAGGGCAGACTGGCTTGGAAATAGTGTTGGACTCGGCAGGATTTCTCGTGAGTGTAAGGTTACAGGTGTGGGTATGTGGGATGAGCCACTACAGACCCAGAGTACCAAGCACCGAGCGATTTTCTGGGCATTGAAAAGGCAGATTGCTAATTAGGGTACTCAGAGGCCTTCAGAGCACCCGAACGAAGCAAGCGCAGTAACTCGGGGCTGGCAGTAAACGTGCCATGCAGGCGTTCGGGGCAGCCCTGCGCCTCCAGCAGCCTGAGGCTGGCCCGGTCCGGGTGCCTGTCCGGGAAAGGCAGAGCCCGTGCCGCAGGTGCCGGCAGCAGAGCACCCGCAC
>VWPU01017808.1:0-21705 GCA_013398955.1 Callaeas wilsoni | reverse complement strand
AAAAAATAATGGATATCGCAATAAAATTCTCGCGGGAAGGCGGGCCGCGCCGCGCCGCTGGATGGTGGCTCCAAGCGCGGCCTCGCTTTCTCCCAGATTTTTGGGGCAGGAATCTTGCAGAGGCTGAGCCCTCTCCTCGCCTGCCCCCCGCCCCACGCTCGCTGCCTCTGGAAGATTGATCCCGCTCCTGCGCCCAGATCATTAGCTACGCAAATGCACTCATTTTTTTTCCCTTTCTTTCCCTCAAATAATAAACTCTGTAGCGCTGTGAATTTTTCCGGGGCTGTGGGGGTCATAACAAACGATCAGAGCAGGACGGTAACAGTTCTGAAGGTCACAGTCACTCAGAGCAGTTTCATTTCGAGTTTTATTCATCTTCCTGTTCAACTGAACGTTTATTCCCACTCGGTTTTGTGCACCGGCAATAAAACAGAATTTACAGTGGCCCCATTGTTGGACATCACTGGAAATAGGGTTTTACTTTGTTCCCAGTCAGTGGAACTGGAAGCGGAAGAGCTTTGGAAGGGTTGAAAAGCACAAAATAAATAACAACAATACCTCAGCAGCTCAAAGCACCGATTTAATAGTTTTTACATATGGCATTAGGTGGGACGTGGTGTTTACTGGGCTCTGTCCCTGCCAACACACAGTGGCACTGTAGAGGTTAACGTGAAGGGCAACAAAACCTCCAGCTTATTTTTTAAATTCAGCCTGATGGCGAGCACTTGCCCCCATAGATTTGGGTGTGTGAGCTTCAAATTCTCTCCCAAGTTTAAGACTGAAGCCACTGGATTTCTCCTACCAGTGTTGCCTTTCTGATTCTGTTGGGTAAACTCCACTCCAGAACTCCTTAGGGAGTTCTAGCGGGGCTGCTGAACAACTGACATATTCTTTCAGAGGTGTTCACGCTCTTTCTTTCTTAATTTTTCAAGCTATTTCTGAATGGAGAGTCTGTAAAATCAAAGTTCCAGGCCTGCTGGAGCCCCATGGACACCTTCAGAGAACTTCCCCTATAGCTGTCCTTGGTCTTTTGGGGAGTGCAGATTCAAAGGCGGTTCATACTGCAAATCTGGCCATGTAAATGAAAAGCTGAGTGGCCTTTCTGTTCAGAAAAATCAAAATTTGGGCGGCCTGCATCTTGGTATCGATTTGATGCATCATATTCTTTAATAAAATCTTCAACATCTCCGCTTTATGCCAAGCTTTCTGCCCAGCAGCTTGTTTTCCTGCAGCACTAACATTCCCATGCAAAAGATAATGTTACTTTTCATGGCTAAGTTGCTCTTGAAAGCTTAGTTTGGGCAGAAAACTCATTGATAATTAACTGTCTTGGGCCTGATTTTCTGCTGTGGGTCTGTTACTGGAGGAATTGGGCTGAGCACTTGTCCTTCTACCTCTGATCACGAGGGAAGGGTCAGCTCTGCTCACTGCCTTGGTCTCCATGGGTTCATAATGTGGCACATCTGTATTTCAGATTAGAAAAGGTAAAATCCTGTGTGAACAACCAAGACATTCCAGTGTTTTTCACTGTCCTATTAATTGCTTTTAGACAGAGGGAAAAATCAGAAATGAAGGCATCCTTGAAGGTGTTTGAGATAAAAAAAAGGATGAATACCTTTATTATGAAGAGGCCCCAAGTGAAATGCTGTGTTTGTTTAATGTGCACTATGGCAGATGGGCTTGGGCTGCAGGGGAGATGCCAATAGCACAGCGAGCTGTAATTAGGGAAAATGTAGACTTGGTTCACAAACCTGCTGCCTGTGCTATCAGAACATTATCTAACATCTACTTTCTGTGTTTGAGGGGAGTTTTGCTGTTATGCAAGCACAGGAGGGTTAGCTGTCCTCTGGCTGGAAGTTGCATCTATCCCAGCCTTCCTCCAAGCTCTTCATCCTTTTTTGTTGTTAATTTCTCCCCATTGTTATTTTATCTGAAGGCAGAACACCTCAGAGTCAGGGTTTGGATGTTTCTTCTCTTATTACCGTTGTGGCAGAAGGTTTTATTCATTTTAGTAACTTGCTTGCCTAACTGGGCTTGTGGGTCCTGTAAGAATACGCCGAGTTACTGTCCTTTAAAAATGGCTTTTCCCATCAAAAAGCTAAGACTGAAACCACCCCATGGTTACATCTCAAAAGCAAGCTACACAAACTTCCTGCCTCCATTTATTTTCCTTCTTCCTTGACATCCCTTTTTTAAGAGCCTAACTGCAGGCTTAAGGATGGTGTCCATCCTGTTGGGATGGAAGGATGGGGGAATGTTGAGTGCCAAGGCGCTGGAATTTAACGGCAGTGACCGCTCTGGAGGTCTGATCACACGTGCCAGTCAGAGGTTTTCTAGTTGGTTCTGACATCTTTGTGTGGGTTTTAGTGCAACTGTGCTAAACTGCTGAGCAGAATGACTGGTGAACCTGCAGGCCTCTCTCCTTATCGCTGTGAATGCACTTTAGGGTGGTATTATAGCCCTGGTTTTGAGTAACTTTTAATTGAACAACTGATTCATGGCAGTGTCTGTGAAGGTTCTTCCATGACTAAACCCATCAGCAGGTTCCAGGTGTGCACTGGGCCAGACTGGAGTCAGGTTGTTACATAGCCAGGTGCTACAGAAGCTGTTATCCTGTGTGGAGACAGGAATTGGCATTATTGATGTCGGTATTGGGGGAAGAGCTACAGAAAATAAAGCTGCAGGACTTCTTGCATAATCTTCATTTGACAGCTTCGATTCATTTGACTCTAGAGAGCCAAACACCGCACCGAAATAAAACCTTGCACTTTGGATTTCTCCCTTAGAAGAAAAGCTTTGCCAACTCTCTGCACTGAAGTTCTTCAGAGTACCCCGTAAATTTGTTTTCCAAGCTGCAGCAATGTCAGTGCTCCAGAAACATCCATTCACACTCTTTAAATTCAAATCTTTGTAGCTGCATTTCTGCTCCAGACGTTAATTGCAGTGTGGTTGCATTTATTTTTTAGTCTCAAAAATGAAGATGCTGCTGGAGAAAAGACTGGAGACTTTCTTTCCCATCCAGGGAAGAGTTTGTTTCCCTTGCATTAACTGGGAAAATAGAAATGCGTGACCTTGTTTTGCTTATACAAACACTCTACTTGGCATGTAAACATTAAGGAGGGAGGTGAGGGATGCTGAGGAAATACTCATAAAAATAGAAAAAAATGTGCAAGTTGCTGCTGGGAAAAAAGCATTTATAGTGCAGCTTTTGGGCCCTGATGGAGACTTTGCCTCTTACAGTGTAACTGCTGGACCCAAGGGGTTGGCACTAAGTTTAATTGCTCAGCCATCACTTTGTCCTGAGTTTGTGACTTTGCTACCCCAAAGCAAAGGGTTTCCAGGCTGGATTTGCCAGGTTGTCTTGCCTTCACCCAGGTTTACCTTTAACCACATATCTGCAATGCAAAATGAATTATTATTTTTTTTATTTTGCCATATTTACCCTAATGAAAATGGGGTTTTAGGTAGCAGTGCCAAATTGCTGCTGAGCTTTCCTAGATTCCCCCACCTCCATTTTTTAGTGTTCCTTCCCTATTCTAAATTATCTTGCACATCTGGCAAAACCTTCTGCTTTCGTAGAGTTTTTTGTTTTCATGTGTTGTATCAAAGATGTGTCAAATGATAGCTTGAACTTGAGTCTCCACCTATTGGAATAAGAAACTCAAGTTGATGGCCTTGGTTTTAGCAAAAGATACAGTTTTGGCTAAACTGTTGCATTGGCAGGATTGGTAAATATATTTCTTTTTTCGTCTTGGTGAATGTGGGGGGTTTTTTCCCAGTGGTTTGTGATTAACAGTTGTAGCTGAAAAACAAGAGGTCAGGTCTATAAAGAGACCTGTTAGAGCAGAGAATTTCTGCTTTAATTCTTGGCTGGTGTAGAGGTTGGGACTTCTTCCTGATGTGGATGTGCACAATCAGTTTGTTTCTTGGAGAAATGTGGGTAGGAGCAGTGATTTTGGAGATGTGGTAAGAGATGGAAAATCTGGAACACTTGGGTTGATGCTTGGAGGGAATACTCCAAACTTCCTGCCCAGTCTGGCAACCCACTTATTTCAGGTGTGAGAATACTTTGTTGCTAAAACTGGGAGTGGTTTCTCTTGCAAAGACACGAAACTGTTTCACTTTTGATCTATAGCTGATGGAGGAAGGAGGATGTTCTAAAATCAGTGAGAGCAGCGATGGAACTGGTGAAATTGTTTGGCTTTGGCCAAGTTCTGTGAGTGACCGCGGTGGTCACATTTTTGATTGTAGTAGAAGGACAAATCACAACTGGACTTGTACCTCTTATTTGGGGGTTCGACATCTGGTGAAATGATTTTCAGAAAGAGGAGGGTCTGAATATTGTGTGAAAATGCTGTTCCAGGTTCACATGGGCTCCATTCTCTCAGAGGCCATTTAACAAATGTCAGATTTGGGTAAATGGCGAGAGCTTGCTCCAGAGCAAGCCTGAAATTGTGAAGCTGCCCTATGGAATGTTAAGGCTGATAGGTAGTTAAATAAAGGTTATTTGCATCAGGGCTTTTTCTGGTGAGATTAGTGCTCTGCAGTATCCTGCAGATGCCTGCTGGGCACCCCAAATCTGCAGTTCCTGCCGTCAGCCGATGCCTCCAGCCTGTGTGATGCTCTGAGACCACAGTTCTGTTGCAGAAGCCTGTTTGAAATGAGTCAGGTGATAGTTTAGTGGTTTTTCATTTTTTCCTCATTAAGGCCTTTCATGGCTCTCTGATGGCTTTGCTTATTTTGGCAGAATTTATTGAAGGGTTATTTATGTTCACTGAGAGAAGTTCCTTTGATTTTTTTGACTACCCTGTGAGCTGTCTTTTATAAGGGCCTCTTATTTTGGGGAGTAGGTTGTATTCAGCCCCAGCTTGGTGTTTTTAAAAGCATTTGAATGCAGTTGGCATCTAGTGAGGGTGTTCAGGAGCTCTGAGCAACCAGGTCTAGAGGAAGGTGTCCCTGCCCATGGCATGAGGATGGATCTTTAAGGTCATTTCCAACCCCAACCATTCCATGATTCTGTGACATTCAGTTGGATTTAGATTTCAGTGTTGTTTAGATAATATCAGACGTGATTCTTCAGGTGTCTTTAATGAAATGGTTGTGTGTCAGTAAGGTGAGTCTATTTTAAAAATTGAGGGTTTTTTTAATAGAACAGAAGATTTATTTTTGCCTCACATTACAGTGAGCACTCCTGAAGTCATAACACAAATCTAAATCACTATGAGGAGTATTTGAAACTAGGACTTCTTGGTACAAGGGAGGAACTCAGAACTGAGACACACCAGTGGAGTTGAAGAATTGGAGCTGTTGGGGACTTTTTTAACTGCAGGGAAGTTTGGGACTCAGGTGCCTGGGGTGGAGGGCACAGACTGACCCTTCTCAGTGTGCGGGCTGCTCTGAGCACCCCAAGGTGTCCTGGGTGCTGCACAGTGGCAGATTGGCATTCGGAGGAGCTGGTGGTTTTGGGGGATGGACAGAATTACTGGTTTTGCAGGGTTGTGGAGCAGTTAGGAACGAGCTCTGTGGGTAGAGCCTCACAGTCAGGGCTCCTCTGGGACCTGTGGCAGGGTCACTTGTTTGGGTGGCCCAAATCCGACACAGTGACAACGTTCCTGCCCCAAGGAATGCACCCTGTGCTGTGTAGGGCTTGAGCCCGAGCTGGGTCCTGGTTTTGTGTGCCATCAAATTTTGGATTTGATTGTTCTTCTACTCTTACTCTGGTTTTATAATTACATAAGCGTAGTATTTTCTTCATTTTGTCCTTTAATTTATCACAGGTAACCCCCTGCCTGCTGATGGCACTTGGTAGGTCAGCAGGTTGGAGATAAACCCAGTGGGTCCCTGTCAGGCTCTGCTCTCTGGGAATGCTGGTTTTCCTGATCCCATTCTCAGCTCTGAATTAAGATGGGTTTGGAATTCTTGCTTGGTAGGAAATGCAGCGGTTTCAGCAGTTCTTTAATCGTATCCTGTGTGTGTGTTTGTTCCAGAGGCCGCAGCAGTGGCAAAGGACCACCTCAGCCTACGGTAAGTTTGTGGTTTCTCCTCTTTGTGCTAGTGCAGGGTAGGAGGAAACAACTTATAAGAGTGGCAGATACTGGAATATTCTCTCCCTTTTTTCCTTGGGATGTCACAGTGGGTGGATACTTTAGAGTGAGATACAGTTTTCTGAGGAGTAGCATCTCGCATTCATTTAAGTCTCCTGGGAGGGTGGAGGGGGGAAGGTTCACTTAGACCTTTGACTACACTAATGTAAATATTCTGCATTTTCTTGCAATTACAGCTGTAAATATAAATAACATTTAACTTGAGGCAGTGCTTTTTGAATTAGTTCCTATCTGAAAATTCTGACATTGGCTCCTCCCTTAACAAGATGACAGTAAGGCAGCATTTAATGAAATAAAAAAACCTACTTCGTTTAGCTTTACTATAAAACTGCTAAACCATTATTCTCAGTAGCTCCAATGTGCAGCTTTAGCTGTTCTCAAGGCTGTGTTACTGGAGTATAGATGTGGCTTGACTTGCAGAACATCATTTTATCAGAGCTAAATGCGTGCATCTCGATTGAAAGAGTGGATCTTTGAACTGCACTAATCAAATATTTGCCAATTTGTTGTTGGCCTGGTTTTCAAAGATGCCTAATTTTGGGGAATGGAGCAGAAGCAGGAAGGTTTAAAAGTGCTACAGTTTGCTTACATAAATGTTTATTGATGTTACCAAGACACTTAAGGAGAACTTAAGAAGCTTTGAGGAAAACTGGTGGGAAGGGTCATAGGCAAACAGGAAACATCCCCAAATGTTGGTCTGTGTGTGCTGTGCACTGAGTGCTGAGCACAGGAGTGTCCCTAAATATGTCTGTTCAGCCTGGCTGACAGTTAAAAATACATTGAAAAACTCAGAATATGGTGAGATCCCAAGAGCTGTTTTAGCATCTCTTGTTTTACAAATGCGAAGCTGACAGGAAGAGATGCCAGGTGTTGCAAGAAAGCACCTGCACTGAGGGGACCGTGTCCTCCAGCAGCCTGGGGATACCTGCCCAGCTCTCCCAGCCAGGACTGCAGATCCTGGTGCTGCACTGAGTTACTTTGGACTAAATTAATGACAGGGTTTGTGGCAATTTAGCACTCCACAATTTAATGGCTTTAGCTCCTGTTAATGTGTGTAATCAGGGCTGGGAGATGAAAGGATGAGGTTGAGCAGGCCTGAAAGGACCTTTTTGCTTCCTCAGAACTGGAAGTGCCTTATTCTCTCGATGGTTCTTAAACCAGCAGGGCTTTTTTTGTTTAAAAACAAAGCCCTGCCAGCATCCCTCAAATCTCTGCATATCAACTGCACCCAGCCAGCCAGAGAATTTCCTTCATGGAGTGACATTAGGGGCTCTCCCAGGATTTTTAGCTTGTTTGGGAGGGTGTTAGATCTTTAACTGGTCAGAGAAAAGTCAAGAGCCTTCTGGAAATCTCCCCTAGCATGTTTAATATTAATATTTAATAACAAACATTCAATGTATCTTACCTGAGTAAGGTTTTGACCCAATGTTTCTGAGAATTGCTGTGTACTGGTGAAAGCCTGGGTTGGGTGCTCTGGCTTTTGGAATTTCTTCAATATTCATGATGGCTTTCTTACTTTTCAGATTTCTTTCGATGGCATCTATGCAAACATGAGAATGGTTCACATACTGACATCAGTTGTTGTAAGTCTTCGTATTTGAAAGAATGGTTCCTGTAGTGACAGGGAATTGTTAACTAATCCACTAATCGTAATATAAAGGAGTGAATATTAAACTTTAAACATTTTTTGCCAAGGTTGAACTTTGAAGGATCACAGAAATTTTAGGCTTGGAAAGGTTAGACTCTGATTTGCAGAGGTACAGGAGATTTCTTCGGTGCACTGGTTGTATTTTGAATTTCCTGTCTTTAGAGAGATTCCGGATAAATAAAATGAGTTGTGTGCAGGGATTAGAAACCTTTCTCCCCAGATTTTAAGGGAAGCCCTGACATGGCAAAATGAAGTAAGGCAGACTGTCCCACATCTGCTCGAGGCCAGGATAAGCTTTTATCCTTATTTGTACCCACATAGGCACAGATTTGGGGTTTGCACAAAACCTTCTTTGTGTGTTTTAACTGGTCAAGAGTCTTGTGAGAACCAAATATTCTCCTGTGAGTATCTTAAATCCCTTCAGAGCTGCCCATACACATCCAGCTATTTGAATTTGCAGAGCACAGCAGTGTATTTATAAATGGGCAGATGCTGAATGAGGAGATTTCACTAAAAATCGAGCTGTATTTTTATACTTTGGACCTATGTAAAGAACACATGTTTAATAAAGTCACTGAAATGTCATGTGTAATGTTGGTAGAAAGTTATATTTCCATTTTTCTTGCGTTCTAGGGATCCAAATGTGAAGTACAGGTGAAAAATGGTGGTATATATGAAGGAGTTTTTAAAACCTACAGTCCTAAGGTAATTTTTAACATTTTTACTCTTCCCCGTTGTGAAAATTCCTGACACCAAATAACTAACATTTAATTAAAATTTGAATATTTGCTGTGAATTATTTTTACTGTTCATGCCTAGATTTACACGAGCAGATTGTAAATAGCTAGTTTTTGCAAATATATGAAATTATGGAGAAGGTGACTGTGCATTAAAGCAGTGCCTTGTGTTTGTGTGTCCCACAGTGTGATTTAGTGGTTGATGCTGCTCATCGGAAAACTGCAGAATCCAGTTTGGGGCCAAAACGGGAGGACATCCTAGAGAGTATCTTGTTCAAGTCTTCAGACTTTGTTATGGTGCATTTTAAGGATATGGATACCAATTATGCCAGAAGAGGTATATTTTTTTAAACATTTTTTTTTTATGTCTTAAGATTATAATTCTGGGTTTTTCAAAGTAGATGCTTTAGGACCCAAAAACTGAAGTTCATATTTAGTTAGGCTCATAATTCTTAAAGAGTGCAAAACTTCAACACCTCATGAAATTACAAATTAATCAGGTTGGTTTTTTTTTTAATGGTTTGCAGAACCTTTATGAGGGGTTTGAACACCTGGTTTGGTGTCTGGAAAGCAAAGCCTTTGTGGTTTTACAGAATGTTTTCTAGACTCTATGGGAAGTAGCCACATTTTTTGTAAATGTCTTTCTAAATTTCTCTGTTAAGTTATACAAGAATCCAGGAATATACAAATTCTTTAGAAAAAGATTATTTCTCAGACTTGAGATGTACAGGGTCTATATTGAGGTAACTTCTGTGTCTAAACACGCATTCATAGAAATACTCTATAAAAACTACTGCAAACAAAGCTAAAAATTCTTTTTAAATCCTCTGTGTTTTAATTTTTGCTACTTGTAGACTTATAGTTAAGGCTCTCCAAAATACAGAGAGGTGGCAGACAAGTCTTAAAATCTTGAAAACGTTGAAACTGTCCAAATGGAACAATTTTGCAGGCAATCTTCATACTTTTTATGTCTGACCTCCAAGCCCCTGATAGTTTTTCTGGAACCTAAGAGCTTATGAGTCAGTTCTGTTCCTTTGCAGATTTCTCTGGTTTTGGGCAGCAAATCTCCAGAGCCTTTGTGCTTAATGTTGCTGATTTGCTGGGATAAGGGATACAAGGAAGTACACAGGTTTGTGTGCCATGAGGTGAAATTGTCTCTGTCTACATTTACAGGTTGATTAACAACTGTCACAGGAGCTCAGTGGTTATTGGAGCACAGGTTTTATTCCCATTAGCAGGGACTCAGAGATGTGTAGGGTCCTGAGGATATTTAATGAGAATTTCTCTCTTCACCTTGTGTTTGTACCTGTGGATGTTCTTGCCTGATTTAAAGCTGCGGAATGAGAGGTTTGTTGTTTCAAGGAATTTTGCTTTTCCCAGATGATGATGCATAATGTCAGAGCAAATGCAGCATTGAAATGCAGATAAGTTCCAGGTTCTGGATGGGACTTGGAATTTAAATTACATGAGAGCTGTTTTATAATGGGTCTGGTATGAACATCACTTTAATGTAAATGCAAACTGGGCTCTCCCTCACCCAATCTTTAGAGATTTTGAGCAGACTGAATGAGGAATATACTACAACTTCTAGGAATAATTGCTCAATGGACATTTTCTGGAAGAAAATGACTGTTTCAGGTTGAACAGTCCCTCAGTTCACTTTATTAGGTGGAATGGCTGAGTCTAAATCTCTTAAATACTGGAGAGCTGAAATAAAGCCATGGAGACTTGGAGCAAGATAAACTGGAAGGCTGCAGAATTTGATAAGTCAGAGTGGGTAAATTAATCTGCTTTCCATTTTGTCTCAAAAATACATTATCTGGAAATGACATTTGAAAGTGTAACTCAGTCTCTGATCACACCTTCAAATTAGAGCAATGAGGGGCTTTCTGCTTCCTGGGAAATTAAATAAGCAAGGATTCAAAAGGCTGGAAGTTTATGAACGTGCATCAAGGAACTCTGGCCTTTTGCTCTTGTAAATAACCCCAAATCTTTGTAGTACTGGGTGATTTAGAGTGAAAACTGAGTCTGAACTCCTGCCCGAGGAGCTGGTGCTCGTTGTTTTGGGAATGGTCCCTGCCTGGTGCTCTGCTTACACTTACCCAGGAACAAAGACTTCGAAATTGTCTAACCCTCAGTGGTTTTTGGCTTTCACAGACAAGTGAGGAGAATTTGGAAATACCTGGTTGGAAAGGCTTTAAAAATGTAGTCAGAGAAAAGGGCTTTTCACCAGCTCTCTGCTGGGAGGCTTACCTGGAGTAGGGATATTGGGGTCTGATGATCCTTGTGTGTCTCTTCCAGCTCAGAATACTCTGTGATTCTGTCTGTGTAGTTTCTTACCCTGCAGGGGACTTCCAGACTTTTGTGGAGCCCTTGAACTAAACGATTTTCTGCAGAAGATACTGTTTTGAAATTTTTAGTGCATCTTGGTCCCCCAATTCAGTTTAAGTATCTCTGGATTTTATTCAGGCATTTGTTCCCTGCTGAGCTGGAGGAATGTGGGCAAATGAGCTCCTGGCTGTGGGTCTGGATCTTCTGGTCCACCCTCAGGTTTGAGTAGCAGAGGTGTTCTCTGGATTATGAAAAAGAGACTGGAAGAGGGTTGGGAAAGAGCAGCAGGTGGGGAGAAAGGGAATGGGATGGAGTCTGCTTTCAAAAGAAGGAAAAGAGAGTTGTGTGTGAAAAGCCTCTGCCAGAGGCTGCCAGGCAGCTCCCAGTGCTATCACAGCCCTGCAGCTTTGGGCAGGGAGCTGATAACCCACCCAGAGAGTGCAGGGGAGGGAGCACCAGTGCAGGCCTGGGGGTGGAACTGGGAGCAGCACACGTGGGTTTGTGCCAAGCATGACACTGCACCTTCACAGGCACCCGTGGAGAAAGTGTGGGCTCTGCCCAGATTGTAGAAATTGGGAGGGTTGGGGGAAAAATCGATAGGTCTGTGTAGAGAGGGTTGTTGTAGCTGTTAATGTTCAAGAAATCAATCTGTCCCTGCTTCCTGGGCCCTTATTTGCAGCTCTGTCAGTCTGCACAGACCTGGCAGCTCCTGCAGGTGCTTGTTAGGCTTCCAGAGGAACGGGAGGGAGGCACCTGAGGGTCTCTCTCTGCGGAATTGAGGTTTGCTGCAGTACAGGCAGGCTGATGAATGAAACATGCACTGGAACACTCAGGTGAAGCTGTATTATACCCATCATCCCCCTTTCAGACTGTTCTGTGTGCTTCGAAAGAGGGTCTGACGCTGATTTCTGTACGTGCAGTGGAAATCAGCTGCTAAAAACCCACTGCCAGTGCAGGCTGAAATCCTTGGCTGTACATTAAATATTACCACATCTCTCTGCTTCACCTCTGAGTGCTGAGATCTTGCTGCTGCTGGGTGATTTGGGCTCCTGATTGATGCAGGAGGTTCTGTTCCTCCTGATTCTACACAAGAAGAGTTTCCTGGAGCCCTAAACACTGATCAGTCCACAGAGCTGGTTTGCATGGGATTCAAATTTCAGTAAGGCTTTGGAGTTGCCTTCTTGGCTTCTCTTTAAAGACAAGACAATTCAAACATCATAACTTACAGTTAAAGCAAAAGACTTCTGCAATGTTTTTATTGGTTTTTGGCACGCTGAGGAAAATACTACAAATCCAATGAAAAGAAAGGCAGAAGAGAATTGACTATTTAAGTTTTTCCTTGAATTAGCGCTGAAAGTGGCATCCTTCCAGAGAAAGTGTTGCAAGGGGAATAGCAGAAGGCATCTTATGAACAAAGGAAGGAAATGTTGGCTCTGCAGAGCCGGTGGTGACTGGTTTTAGTGTTTCAAATCAGTAGTAAGTAGTTACAAAACAAATCAGAGTTTACTGTTGACACCTTTAAGGTGAAACCTCGGTTTACTTTGACTTGATCAAAGCTTCAGTGAGTGGCATCAGCACCTTTGGCACGTAACACTGATTGGTTTAATGGCATTTCAGCTGCAGACTGGCACTTAATTGCATATTTGTGCTCTTCACCAAAATATGTTTGTGAAAACAAGCATGTTAGACATTGAAATTAATTAAACCCGGACTCTTAATTGCTCTGTTCTGGCACTTTTTTCTTTAACTCATTTAGGAGCACACACTTGAAGAATTTGCCCCAGCTGAGTTTTTCGCAGAATGCTGATTTTTAATTTGTCTTAATATGAATTTCCATTGCACAGAGTTGTCCTTGGGATTTTTTTTCCAGTTACCAGGCTTTAAAACAAGATCTTTGATACCCAACTCCTCTGCTTAGGAAATGTCACATTAAGCAGGTACAGAGGCTGTGGGGGCTAATTGTGTGTTACAGCCTCAGCCCCTTGTTTCACCAGGTTCCATTTGATCTTTAACTAGGGTTTAACCGTGTAGAGAAGGGATTGATTAAAAATTTGGCCTTGTCAAGGTGTCATGTGAATTGCTCGTTCAACAGCTCAGAGATAAGAGGCACCAGATAAGGGGGAAGCTGAGCCTGTGCAGTGTCTTGTCAGTTATTGCTCTGCCAGCCAGCAGCTCATGTTTTACCTTCTACTTTATTAACAATCTTAAGAGCCACGTTTTTGTTTTGGAAGCTGTTGTTTTCAGAGTTTTTCACATTCATTTCTCAGTTTTGTTGCTGATCGATTTTGGTAGAGGCTTTGCTGGGTTTTTAATTCTGGTCTCCCGTGTGCCTGCCCTGCTGTTTGTTCCAGGAAAATAGTGATCTGTGCCTTGAGGTACCATCCTGCTGCGTTTAAACTTTGCCTGGATGCTCCTGAGACCACATTGTCTGACTGGGAGTGCCTTTGTAGCTTGAATTTCTCCCATCTTTGGGTTTTCTCTGGGCTGTAGAGGTTAAATGGGCGCAGTGTCACTTGTGACTTTCATTGTAAAATGAGAGAGGAATGCAGAGCAGTGGAGCTTCCTGTGCCCTGTGATATACTGGATTTCCTGGGAAACTTAGCAGTGGCTGCACACATCTTACTCAGACCTGTAGCACTTGCTGATAGTGAAGTTTTTGTTTTGACTTGGGTGTTTTTTCCATCTGTATCATTACAATAACAGCGCTGCTGAATGTTGATGTGGCTGTTTAAATAAGAAAATTAGTGGGTTGAGTAGATGAGTCTTGTTAAGCTGGTATTTTATTCACAGTATCCAAAATGGCACAGTTGTGTGGAGTTTGCCTGGAGGAATTTAGTAGAAATTAAAGAAACACCCTTCTGAAACACAGATTGCCTCCATCAGGTGCTGCCATCAGGCTCCTAATTCATATTTATCTAATCTCACTGGAGAGGAGTTCCCTCCACTCCCAGACATGCAGAAACAAATTTCAGATTCCTAAAAGACGTAAACAGCCTCCAACTTGGACTTGGTGTAAAATGTCCCAATCTGAGCAGATCAGACATGAAACATTAATGAAGGTTGGGGCAGGAGCAGCACTGGTTTAGCTAAGTTAAGCTAGGGGGTATCAATAAGGTAAATGCAGAGTTTCCATTCTTAAAAATTCTTAAAAATGTGCTCTGTAGCTGCTACTTAACTGTGGGTTGTAGCACTGTGCTCCTGTGTAGTTTCAGATGACATTTGAACACATATCTATAGTAGATATTATAATAGAGTATATTTTAAAAGCTGTTTGTGTGAGCATTTGATGGGATAGTGCTGGCTGTTATTAGAGAGACCAAGCACAGTCAATTTTTACCCAATACATGCACAGAATTTCACTGTGAGTTTGGGTAAAACAGGAATAATAAGCAGTGTCAGCAGTCTCTCTGTAAAACATCTTCAGTGATTGTGTAAAAGCTGTTACATCAGTGGCCAACTTCATATGTTGGGAATTCTTTTCATAATAGCTTTAAAGTTCATTTTATTTTTTTTTTAGGAAGATTTTTAGATCTTGCCAGAAGTTAATTCAGGCCACATTTTTCCTTATCTGGCACTGCCTGGTGGTTTGATTTCATCTTTTCTAAAGGTCTGAAATGTTTGCTCCTTATTTTATCAGTAGAATGATAATAGAGGAGATTCTAGATTGAATACTTATTAATTTTAGGCTGATTTATTTATTTATGAGCTTATAACAAGCTTACTTGATTCTTTTAAAGTCCTGCATGTAGTTCTGAGATCCAGTTGCTTACAAATATGAAAGCCTGGCTTCCTTGGTGAATGGCTTTAAATATATTTTTACAGCACTTGTAATACTCTGGTATTATTCCTTCTTAAGTCTGGCTTGAACGAAACATGAACGAGTCAAAATAAAAGCTTGTGATCTTCATTTTTTGATGTTTTTATAATTTTTACAAACAACAGCAGAACCTTACTGGTTATTTCTTCTCTTACATTGTTGAGAACAAAAAGCAGAGAGTTCCTGAATTTTTCTGTGTGATTTGGGTAAGCTGCTGCTTGGAAAAACTCTGGCAGGAGAGGAGAACCCTGTGTTCATGTCACAGGAAATGGGAGCACCAAGCTGATGGATAATTGCTCTGTTGGTGTGTTGAGGAGTTGTGGAAATAGAAGAAATCTGGATATTTGAAAGGAAAATTGTATTTTGCCCATTTAGGGAGTTGCTTTCCTGGTTTTTTTTGATATTTGCACACTGTTGTTGTGTGCAGTTGTGTGGGCTGGATGGAGAAGAATTTTCTGCAAGACTTTGGTTTTCTAGAGGAATAAGGATCCTTGTGTAGTCTTTTTTTCTCTTTTTTCCCCTGAATACACATGTAATTGTAGACAATATTTTGAAATAACCGAAAATAATTCTATTTTCTGATATGGGAGAAGTTAGTCTGTACTTCTGTAGTTATTCTCAGTCTGGAGTAGGCACCTTTCTGATGTCCAGCAGCTCCAGGAGAAGGGGGATGATGCTTACCGTGCCTGTGATTCAGCTGCATTTGGCTGTTCCTCAGATAAAAACCAGTGTGCAAACTTAGCCAAACTGGTCTCACTGGTCTCATCCCTCCCCACTGTGTTGCAGATGCTTTTACTGATTCAGCCATCAGTGCTAAAGTTAATGGAGAACACAAGGAAAAGGATCTGGAACCATGGGATGGAGGAGAGAACACGGCTTCCGAGGAGCTGGAGGCGTTGGAGACAGATGTCGTAAGTGATGCTTTTTATCATCTCTGGCCATCAGTGGAAAATGAGCTGTTTCCCTGGACATGCCTTGAAATGATTCCTTAATTTCAATCTAGTAATGAACTTTGGAGGAGCAGAATTGCTGTCCTGCATTGTGCTGGTAGATGTTCAGTCTTTGCCAGCAGCTGCCACAGCCCTTTGGAACAATCTGACTAAGAATAGCTGCCTTGCAAATGGCACTTTTGGCAAATTCTGACAAATGGCAGCTGCTGTGGTAAGAGCTGTGTTGGACTCGTGGACCGAAAGAGCAGCTTTTGTTAAGGACTCCAAATCCAGCAATTCCCCCAAGTGATTTATGTTTAATCAGAGCGTTCCTGTCTGACTGTCATTGCACTTGGAAATTATGGGGAGATTGTGCTCAGCTAAGTGTCCCTGGGCTGCAGATGGAGGGAATTGATGGAAGCCTGACCCAAGCACAGAGCCAGTCTCAGATGATGAATCTTTAGATGAAGAATATGGCCTCAAATGCCATGTCCTCATATATCACAGCAGTCAGCTTTTCCTCAAGCAGAATTTCTTGTAGCCAGGTATTCAGCCTGCAGTGTGTTCAAGGAGATAAGATTGCTGATTAGAGCATATTAACTGCGGGTAGAACAATTCTCCTGTCAGTTTTGGTGTCCGTACTGTAGAGCTGAGATTTATTGGAATACTCAACACTCTCAGTGCTTTTATAAAATATTCAAACCATTTATTGTTGTGCTTGAGTGCTGTGATAGCAAGTGGGGGAGTTGTGCAGATCAACAGGAGTCTTCTGTCTGTGATGCCTCTCAGGTAATTCCATCATTGCTTTTGAGAAGTTTCAGAAGTGTCAATTTGCACTTTTTGGAAAAGGCAAAAAAGATATTAAAGTATGTATGTCTTCCTAGCCAGTAATCTTCTCGTACAGACTGGGCATGTACTTAAAAAAAACCTCATAAAAACAGCACAAAGACTCAGAACAAACGAAAAAAAAAGAGATTTTGAAGGTAAAATCTGTGCAGCTGATGAACAAAGCTCCCTGAAATAAACTGTGACATTAATAACTTTGTTATCTGAACAGTGAATTCATAGGCCCAGGAAAAAGGGCAGAAGGTTTAACTTCTGCCATCAGCCCTTAACTTGAAGGGAATGTGTTTCCAGTGTCATTTTGAAAAACAAGCATCATTTTCTTCTAGTCTAATGGATGGGATCCCAATGACATGTTTCGTTACAATGAAGAAAATTATGGTGTAGTGTCAACTTATGACAGCAGTTTATCTTCTTATACGTAAGTCCCAAAATATTTTGTTACTAGATTTGTATTGAATGTTCTCCCTGGTTTGACAGACTTTATATTCTGCAGCTAATTTTGCATCCTTTCTGAAGTTGTGGAATCGAATAACTGCAAAAGCAATGAATGAATGGTGCTTAAGAAACCTTGCCAGCTTTCTGTGAATAGTTAGATGTAGAAATCTTTATATATTCCCTTAAATGGGCACAGCTCATTCCCATTGCAGAGTTTTCTGAATTTAGCCATGCAATAACGCTCGTTTCTCACAGAAACTTCCAGGAATAGGGTGGAAAGCTGTGAAATTATCTGTATGTAGCTGCTATACCTATAGTTTTTGTTTAACCTAGCAGAGCAGTTTGGCTAAATCCTGATTTTATTGAGACAATTGATCTGGAAGATACTGGAATGTTGAAAAGCTGCTGATAACCAGGGTGGGGGTTGTGTGCTGAGGACGGCTGCTTTAGCAGACTTGTCCAGCTCTAAACCGAAGTTTCAGTTAAATACAATAACAACTGGAATATAGAAGTAGTATAAAGGCTGCTCTGGCTACTCTGGCAGTGATTTATTCCCCGGAGTCTGCAGCTATAATGTTCACTGCAACTGCAACACAAATGGACTGCAGATGTTCCCAGCCATTGTGAAATGGCTTCAGTATTTCCCCACTCTTTTAACTCCCGAAGCAGAAACTTATTTTTTTTGAATATCAAGGATTTGCAGTGAATATTTTGATATATTTTTTGTTGTGTGCGCACTCGTCTACAGGTGTCTGGTTCAACAATCTGCTTTCTCTGTTTTGTGCAAATGGACCTGTAACATGGTGATAATCAAAGTGTCCTAATCGGCTTATGTTTGAATCCTGGGGAAGCTGTTCTTTCCTTCCCTTCACTGCTCTAAGTACTTTTTGTACTTTTGAACTTTAGTCTTCCATCTTTCTGCTTTCTGGATATTAATGGAAACAGATTAAAAACATGAAGGTGGCTTTAAATTAATTCCATTTTTTTCCCGCTAGTCAAGCAACTTGCTTTGCATATCAGTCTGCTAAAGGGGAAGCTCTTTTCCTGATTTTCCAACTCTGGCATGAGCAGCAGTGTAGTTAAATGCTTAGATGTGCAGCTGAAGGATTGTAAAGGATTTATTGTTTGATTGTTTTCTCTTCCTAGAGCTGAGCAGTAGCAGGTATAGTTTGTCAAACTGCATCAAGGTACAAGTTTGTGTTCCAGCAAACGTATTGATCGTCACCAGGGTTCTGAACAATGTCATCCTGTCCATCCCCTTTCTCTCATCTTTAATGGCCTCTTAGAAAACATGAAATCATTCCCTGCCTCTTTAGGTTGCCATACATCCCTTCATTTTTTTCCCAATCCTTTTAAATAAATGAGGATTGTTGGCTGTTCTCCTTCATTGTGTTATTAACACAGGGGCCTGGGACCAGGTTTGTGTTCGTGTAAATCTTATTTGAGCCAAAGCTTTATGCTGAAGGGTTTTATTGAATATTCGTGCAGATACCATTGATAAGGCCAGTAAATGTTTTGACTGGCCAAAAATGTGGGGAAAAACTTGTGCTGCAGTAGCTGAGTGCTGGCTTGGAATTTGGCAATGCCACTTGTTTTCTCAGTTCTGCCACCAACACTTGAGCAATGTTGCATAGATTATTTTATACCTGGCTTATATCTCCACCTACTTTGTTTGTTTTTCTTCTTCATGTTATTCAAAATATGGGCAGTAGTGATTCTATAATGCCCAGCAGAGCATGGGCCAAGCCTCCACTCTGTTCTGTATTTTTAAATAGCTTATTCTGAAGTAAAGTGGGTGGAACAACTTTTGCAACTCAAAGTTAAAATCAGGGGGAAAAAATTGCTTTATAAAACCTGACACAAAAATTAGGACAGGTAAACCCCAAAAATGGGTGGCCAAAGGAGGTGCCAGGTATGATGCCAACCCTGGTTGGGTTTTTTCAGTGTTTCAGTGCTCACGTATTGAATTTTGACTTGGTGGCTTTCCTAAGGGGTGCCTTTTGCAATATTCCATTGCCTGCCATAGAGAGAGACATGGAATGGATGGGGTTGAGGTCCCGGCACACGGCAGATGAGTCAGGGATTTCTGGTCCTGTGCTCTGAAGTACTGCATCCATCTTTTCTGCAGTTCTTCATAACTGGGAGAGCTGAAATTCTTATGGCTGGAATTATCAAAGGATTAAGGATGTCACTGTCTAATTTCAGTAGGATTGTGTCTGCTAGGAATGTGTAAATAGCTAAAAAAATTCAAATTTGAGCTCTTGGAGTAGCTTTCTGTGTAAACAGCAGTCTGAGGCTTTTTATTCCTGCTGTTCTCAACCACGTTAAAAGTCGGAGCCGTTGCACAGCTTCAGGGACTGGGGATTTTACAAATCCTATGGAAAAGTTCTGCACCCTGAGCTCAGCTCTCTAGGCAGGTAAATGACCCTGAATTTGTCCATAGTATCAAACCAGTCCAGGAATTTGGTATTAAAGAAAGACAGCAAGTCTACTGGCTTAGAGGCAAGATTTTTTTTCACTCTGACTGGGTTAGAACTAACACTGTGTGATTTTTGTAGCTCCTTTGTGCTTTTGAATGCATTTCAGAGATTCTTTTCCTTTCCATTGTCTTTTTAGGGTGCCATTAGAAAGAGATAATTCAGAAGAGTTTTTAAAACGGGAAGCCAGAGCAACTCAATTAGCAGAGGAAATTGAATCAAGTGCCCAATACAAAGCTCGGGTTGCCTTGGAAAATGATGAAAGGACAGAAGAAGAAAAATATACTGCTGTTCAGAGAAATGCTAATGAAAGAGAAGGACATGGTGTGAACACTAGGTACTTGAGTACACTATGAATAGTATTTTTATTTAAATTGTGGAGGTATTTTGGTACTGTAGCAGTTTGCTCATTGATACTGGGCTTTTTCAGCGGGGCTGATTAGGTTTGGAACCTTGTGTAAACAATCCAGTGCTGGTTTTGGCACTCAGACTGACTTGGACACCTCTGCCTGGTCCTGTATTATCTCTGTAGTGAAACAAACTTCCCCATTCTGACCTGTCACCGTGGTGAATTCATCCCAAATTACAGGAAAGGGCAGTGGTTTCGGTGTGTCCTGGAGAATTTCAGGCATTACTGCTAAATCCTTCAGTGCCTGTGGGCTCATAAAGTGAACTGTGTGGCCACTGTCAAAAGCCAATTCATGAGGTGACTGTTGGGTCAACATCTGATACTATTTAGACTTTTCCCCTTGGCTTGAAGGGAGAAAATGAGAGAAAATGGGGTGCTTTTTGTTGCCTCTCAGTTCTGTCGTGACACTGATAGGAATTTGCTGTGTTTCAGAGAAAATAAATACATTCCACCTGGACAGAGGAACAGAGATGTGCTGTCCTGGGGAAGTGGAAGACAAAACTCACCGAGGATGGGCCAGTCTGGATCAGGCCCACCAATCTCAAGGTCTGGATCCCACACTTCAGAATTCAGCCCTAACTCTGGAGCAGATCAAAGAGTAGTTAACGGAGGCAAGTATCTGAAATCTAAATGAATGTACATCATAACACTGCAGATAATTACCTCATCATGTTGAACTGGTGTGGGATTAGGATGTGTGTTCCATAAACCAGGTTAGCATTCATCATTCAACACAGAGGCTGTGAGTTGGATTTAGGCTTAACTTTCAAAGGAACACTCATTGCACTGCACTGTCTGTAGCTTTGCAGAGCAGAAATGTCATTTATTTTCCTTCTCCAACGCCTTTGTCTTAGATGATGGTGCACTGTGTGATTTTAAAGATGAAAAACTGTGCTTGGAGCATCAGCACTGCAAAGCTCTGTGTGGAGGAGCAGCAGTGCTGACACCTGGTGAAAGGGAGCGGCAGGAGGAAGCTTCCCTTCCTTGCTGGGAAAGAATAAAGCCACTTGCTGACTTTATGAAAATGGGAGGGGGGATACGAGAGCAGTGTTAGGGAAAAGGACTCCAAAGCCTTCCCTCCAAATGGGTATTTGAGTATTTTCTGCTGGACACGTGGGTAGTGTTTCTAACCAGACATCAGCAGGCACTGCGTGGCAGGAATTGGTGTCCCAGAAACCAAACATCGTTTCTGGAGATGGATTTCAGCAGTGGCCTGTCCTCGAGGCATTACTTTCAGAATTTAAAAATGCTCTTACATAAAATTTGTTGTGAATAAATGAAAAATGTGTAATACTCAAGTGATCTATCTGGAGAGGAAGTCTGGGAAACATCTAAAGGTAAGTGAGACTTCCTTTGTAAAGCCAGAGTCAGCTGTATAAAGGATGGACAACTGAGCCTTGCCCAAACAATGCTAACCTTGAAATTTGTCTGTAGTGTTTGTGGTTTCTGTCACCCTATTACTCTGCTGAATCAACATCATAGGCCTAAAATACTCAGAATGGCTTGTAAATTCGATTAATTCTGCTTTGGAAACCATGAGCCCTATGTCCTAGATTAAAATCCTCCATTAATACATCAGATAAGTGATAAAGGCATAATTGTCAGGATTCAGACACTGAACACCGCTGGTTTTTGTAAAGATCCAGCTCCTAGATGGATATTTACTCATCATTTGGTTTGAAAGTAGCAGTTTGTGTGGTCAGTACTGTTTGTGAACAGCTGTTTGAGAACCTCTGCTAGCTGTTGAGGACCTTGTGGAGTGCTGGGTGCTGTGGAGCATTGGTATGCCAGGCTAACAGATCAAACTTTACTGTCTATTCCTTAGTAGTGTTTGTAGATCCTAATTAACCCTTTGGGGAGCCTGTGACATTCACAAGTTCAATTTGACCCAAAACCAAGGAAAACCCAACCCTGCAGAGACTTTATCTCCTCAATTACCGGCTCAATCCATCCCCAAAGGGTTAAACCGTGG
>VWPU01017805.1:0-16749 GCA_013398955.1 Callaeas wilsoni | reverse complement strand
AGCGCGCCCCGGCACCGCCCGCGCCCCGGCACGGAGCGCGCCGCGCTTTGGGCAGGTTCTGGTCCTTCGGGGCCGGGCGGTGTTACCAACGCCCGTGGCGAGTTTCCGTGTGCTCCCTGGCTGAGCAGCGGGGCACGAACCGGTGCTGGCACCGAGTGTGCCCGGGGAGTGCAGCCAGGGCTGCCGCTCCAGGGCGGCGCTGCTGGGGAACAGCGACATCGGCTGAGATAAAGCGAAGGGAGCACCTGGAACAGGTGGGGGAAAGGCGACATGTCTTGCCAAAGACCAGTCTGCTGCTTCCCAGTTTCTCTGTGCCAAGCAGGACATTCGGATGCTGTACCATTCAGCTGATGGGGTTGGGGTGGTATTGCACTCATTCAGCCCATCGGATATGCCTTGTGAAATATATCATGGAATTACTTGTCTGCTAAGGTGTATTTAAGCTCATTTAACCCGTCATGAGGGGAAATCTGCATTACCCAAACATAATGAAAAAAATTTTTTTGGATGCATTGCTATTGCCAAAAAAATGATTAGCAGTGACAATCAGCTTTTGTCTTTCTTGCCGTAAGAACAAAGTAATAGAAGTTAGGGAAGACTTGTGAGTCATCACTCGAACTTTCCCTCTCCACCTCACACTCACAAGGGTTCCCAATCTGTCTTAACTTTGTTAGAGCCCAGCTATTTTTACAGACTTACAACTATGAGCCATTATCCAAAATGAACTATCACATCACCATTACAGAATGCAAATAAAAGTCATTGAGAACTGCATCTCTCTTTAGTTGGAGCTCTGCTTTCCCGTTTTGATTGTAAGCTCAGAACTGCCAAATCTCACGCCTGAAGTGCAGGACTCACTCACTTGGTGTCTGTCTCACACACCATCACTATGCTTGTACCTGGGCATGTGCATCCCCTCTCCCCTGCCGTGGGAGTGCGGCCATGCAGGCAGAGGAGAGCACTGGCCTTAGGGGCACCTCTGCTCCGGGCAGTTGATGGCTCAAAGCTGCTGTGTCCATCATCTGTCCCCAGGGAACCAGCAGGGAGCACGCTACAGCATCACTTGACATAACACCTGCCTAGAAATTGGCTGTGTTTCCATGATGTGCTGCACAACAATGAGTACAAACCGGCTTTAGCAGAGAGCTGCTAAAGTGATCTCTGTGAGGGAAGGGTCCTCCCTGCAGAAGAATAAAGGGTTGGGATGTAATCGTAAGTAGGAAGCAGGGTGACAGCACTCCTCCAAAACCCTGCAGCAAAACCTCTCCCCAGCCCTCTGCTATGCAGATGTAAGTACAGATATTGCACTCCCTGCTGGGATACTGCATCTGTCTTCCTTATGGCACGACTGATTTCATTCCATCCTACAGTTCATGGGTTCCCTTTCCACATTTCTAAGATATATATTAAATCCTTTTAATCTTCCCGGATAACTTATTCAGTCCTGTCTCTTCATCTGTCTTTGTTCTTCCTTAAATTTCCGTTTGTATTCTCCACCTCATGTTTTTTATCTTCTGCTTTTATCTTGTTCTCTGTCCTGTTCTGCATCACAGTACAGTTCCACATTCTTAAGTTGATTTATTGCCTTTGAAATAACAGGCCACAAATATTATAGCTTGTGTATATCATCTCCATTTATGTCTATTTCAGTGTTTCTTTCTGCATTTACCATAATCTTTATCTAATGAAGGTTAAACCTCCTGAATTCTTTCCAGCTCTTTCTATTCCATTTATTCTTCTGGGCATTGCTGAATTTGCATGTATTTTCTATTTCTAATTTTTTTCTGATCATCAGTTTGGATAGTCATTGTTTTGAATATTTAGTAATCTGCAACAATTCCTAATTTTTATTTCAAACCAATTTTCAGTCTAAGGTTTCAGAACTGCATGGGCACACATTGAATATGGATTGCCCTTTTCCTGCTGATGCCATAGGATCTGAGTAGTTTCAGGGAGGAATTGTCTGTGGCTGATTCAAACCCCTGCTTGAGTTCCAATAGTTCTCCTTGCTTTATCAGTGCCAGGCAGTGTTTATCTTTTCAGCATAGTTGATCTCTGTCAATTTATATTTTTTAATATACTTTATCTTAGGCTGTGTTTTAATATCACATTTGATCTTGCTGTATACTCCTTTCCTTCAGCACCTTCCTAACAGCACACACCCTGATTCTTCAAACATTCCCTTTCCTTTTCATCCATTGTGCTGTTCATCACTGCTGTTCCCCCTCCCTTGTTTGGCAGTTTGGGTTGGTTGAAAGATCTTTCGGCACCGTTCATCTTTTGGGTGTGCTGGCTTGGAAGCTGGATAAAGCAAGACACTGCTGGCTTACACTCAGCTCCACGTCATATTAAAAATTTATACCACTTTATATTAAAGATGAGGGCACTCCTTGTTCTTTCCTTAAACCAAGTTAGGAAGGCTTTAATGTCAGACTGTACTGCTCAAAAGAAAATGTTTTATTTGTTCAGTGGCATTGGCAAACCGTGGTTCCTCATTAATCCACTGGGCATGTGAAACAAGGAGAACAGCAATAACACCCTTGCTTCAGCCATGAGCTGTCTTCTTTCACCACAGCTCAGTGGTCTGCTTCTTCCAGAGAGGACCAGTGTGGCAGTCAGTCAGCCCTCAGCTAAGTGTCCCATGGATGTGTGTCCCTGACAAAGTATCCTCAGACTTTTTATTTGCTTTAGGTTACTTGAAAAAGAATTAATTCACTACACGATCTCCATGTGCAAGTGTCATCATCACGTGCTTATTTGACATGCCCTGCACGGGTTTATCAGAAGCAGATACCGAGATCTGTTCCTGCTGAGATCTGTTACTTTCTCTGCACTGCCAATGCAAGGCAAAGCCCTGCACTGCAAGGAGCAGCTGTAAGGAGTAAGGAGGAGCTGAGTGCCAGCAGTCCCAGGCAGTTGGTGCTGCAAGCACTGCTTGCAGAGGAACGCTCACAGTCTGACTCTTTGAGACAAGCAGCAAAGCCATCTTCCCTGGATTAGTGGGAGTCTTAATGCAAAGATTTCCAGTTGAAATGCCATGGTGTTTGTTACACAGGCAATGAGATTTGCATCCTCATTGGACCCTTTTCATCTTAGCATTTCTAAGTTTGCACTCGGAGCTTTGTTAGAACAGACCAATAAATGTTAAGGAACTCCTAGGGGAAAAAATATACTTCTTTATTTAGAAGTGGAAACTGAAAGACTTTCTAAACAAATGGTTCTTAACATGCCAGGAAGATGCCTGGTAAAGTAGCTGGAAAAATGTTTTCAGTAAACAGCCTGCTGCATGTGTAAGGGTAACTTTGCAGTGTAAGCTCGATGTTAATTTTCTGGAGCAGTAGCTCATCTTTATCACTTCAGCATTCCAAAAAGAAATTGTTTCCGTTATCTGTCAAAAGACTTGCTGGACCATTATTACTTTAAATGGTTATTAAGAAATGAACAACCAAGACTTCGTTCAGTGAAATCTCTGCTAGAGACAAAAATTTCTGGCTATAATCTACGCTAGTTGCTAGATTTTGTTTCCAGACCATAGACAAGGAGCTAGTTCTCCTTAGAAGTATTTCCACAACAAGGCAACTGACTCACAGTGTAAAACTGTAGTAGAGAGAGAAAATTATTTTAGCTTTATAAATCTGCAACAGCACATTCAGAAATACAAAAATAGTTTCATTGAAATGTTTGAATGGGCACTGTTACACTGGTGTTCAGCAATGACAAAGTGAGTGGAGGCTTAACTGAGACCCACATGGTAATTTACCAAATGCATAGGATCGAGCAATCTTACCACAGCATTTAAAATTTTATCAGATAATTCTGTCATACAATTCTAAAATTTAAAAAAAACCCAAATACACGCACGCACAAAAAAACCTCAAAACCAACCAAAAAAAAAACCCCAAAAATCAAACAAAAAACCAAATAATAAAACCAAAACAACAACAATCAAATAATTTTTTCCCTTCTCTAATCTTCTCATGCTTTAATTTATCCTCACCCTTCAAAAGCCGTATGGGACAGGCAGTATAAGCACTGCCTCTTACAGCACCGTGGAGCAGTGCTGTTTGCACGTGCAGCAATGTCTCTGTACCTATAGCAGGTTTTTTAGTATGCATATGATCTCTCCCCTACTGCAGCTTTACCTTCTGGAAATAGGCCAAAATCTTGTGTAACGCAATGCAAGAGCTGCACTATGCTGTTTGTGGTAATACTGTGCAGAGGTCACCTCTGATATACTTCGATCAGGTACTGAGGGAAATGGGATTGGTATTGCTCCGGCTGCCCAAGTGTGTCCTCTGGAAGCTTAACTGGATGAATAGAAAATGTGCATCTCCTCTTTTGACAATGAGCTAAAGGAATACTTCACAGACCTGTCATTCTATGAGCTGCTGGCTCGGCTGAGGCTGTTGTTCTTACTGCAAGGTGAAAACGAGACAACCCAGCAGTCAGCATGTGGAACCCAAAATCAGAACTGCGGTCTGCGTGAGATTTTTTCGCTTGCTAAAACATTAGGGAGGGCACTGACATTGTCATAACTGAGAAAACGCTCAGAGTCGGAGGGGAGGTGGGTTTAAGGCCGTGCAGGAACGCTTTGTGATTCCAGGACGGAGGTGCCGGTGCCCCGGCTGTACCGGCAGGGAGGGCTGGAGGCCGGGCGGGCAGAGCTCCGTGCCAGCTGTGCCCGCAGCTGTGCCCGCAGCTGTGCCCGCAGCTGTGCCCGCTCTGCAGTGCCGTCCCTGTCAGCGCAAACCTGCTCTCCCCCGTACACCAGCGCCAAACACAGGGAACAGGCGCGGTGAAGTCGCTTTATGGGGGCATTTTTGGTACGTTCATCTTTCAGCTTTTGCTAACTTGTGCCTGTTATATCTTCCTAAGTGCGTTTATGCCACCTTTCACATTTACAAAGTCAGGATTCACTGTTGCATTTGAGTGCACCACATAAAATGGAAAGTAAGACAGCAAATACATTCTGTTCTGATTTACCTTGTTCCGCCTGAGAATAAACAAACCTTTTATCTTCAGCTCATGTATTATTACTAAGAAGTTTCTGAAGTATACACGTAAGATTCTAGACTCTGCTGTACTGCACACAACTTCCAGAAATGGTAAAAGATTTAGTGTCTGCTCCGTGTGAGACTTCAAAGAGTGTGCGTTTCTGCTTTGCTTATAAAATAAAATGCTTAGGAACAAATCAGATTTGGAATGTAATAAGAGCCAAAAAAGAAGCAAAATAACTTTGAAGGAGATCATTCTAGTATTTTTAATCTGATAGCTCACTTTATTTGACCCCAATCTTTTTTTTAACCAGTCAGTTCTGTGATATTCAGTGGCATCATAATATTCATATAGTATTATATCCATGCAGTGTTTTCAGAACCCTAATAAGTTACAGTTATTTTTCTATATTTAAAAGAAAGGAGTAGTTTTTTTGAAATGTAACTGGTTAAGACAATTGTACTGAGAAATCAAATAAGTCTGTAAAAATTCATGAAGAATAGGTTATTCTTTAAATTGCATGCCAGGAGGACCTGGAAAAGTGAGTAACTTGTAGTTTTAAGGAATAGGCAACCTTTCACCTCTAAGATTTTACTGAAAGTGTGATATATGCAGGCATCAAAAGTATCCAGATGCACAGTGTAATAAAGGATAATGCTCGACTGGAGAAAGAGACTGCAAAAATGACACCATGATGTTCCGTAATTGCCTTTCACTGGCAATTTATCAGTTATATTGTATAAAAAGCCTTGGAAGCTCAACTTAGGTTATAGGAGAGCATTATTTCCATTTCATGCATCATCATGACTGATGGAGAATATAAAGACCAAATTACTTCTGGATGCATCTGCATAACTCCACAGCCTGCAGTGCTGCAGCACTGTTTTATCTGTCTGTATAATTCAGGGTGGGTTTGTTTACAAAATAGCCCTGTGGATTTTATTATTTCATTATGCACCTTTCCTCTTGGGGTCTCTCTGCAGGAGTAAACGGAATAAAATGTACAAAACCCCCTTGGTTTGACAGTAAAGGCAGCAAAATCACCCTGAAACTAGATGATCTCCAGAGGTCCCTTCCAGCCCTAACAATTCTGTGATTCTGAGGAAGTGCCAGGGGAAAAAAAAAGATATTCCACTGAATTTGGTGTGAAAAATCCAGTATTAGTTATGCAGAACCAGAAAAGCCATTTAAAAAACTACTTTGCTCCAATTTCACCTAATTCTAATTCTCCTCAAAAGTGTCTTGGGAAAAGAGAAAGAAACTAGAAAAATGTGCCTTTCAGTTTTGCTGGCAAAATTCTAGTTTCCTTCCCATAAGACAATCTGTAGTTAGTTTTGAGTCCTTTTAAATTTAATTTAGTTCTTAAAGTGAGCTTTTATTGATAAAGAGCTGCAGAGCACGGGAGATGTCACACGCGATTTTCACTCGCTCCTCCGGTAATTTGCAAACTGACGTGGTTTGTTCTGTGTCTGTGTGTCCGTTCCGTCCCCAGGGTCAGCGGACTCTCTCCTTTCATGGGAGACAACGACAACGAAACCCTCGCCAATGTCACCTCCGCAACGTGGGACTTCGACGACGAGGCTTTCGATGAAATCTCTGACGATGCCAAGGACTTTATCAGCAATCTACTAAAGAAAGACATGAAGTAAAGCTGCTGGACTTGCTGCACTTTGTGTGTTTGCGTTTAGCCGAAGTTGCCGTTCGTGTTTCCCCCCTGTGGATCTCCGCATGGCCGCAGCACCTCTGGCCATGCTTTATAAGGAGCCGTGCGTGCCCGGCCGGCTCTGCGCGTGCAGCGCTCTTTATTTCACTCGCAGGGTGCAGGGCCTGAGTGGAGCTTTTGCTTCAATGCTCTTCCCTCCCCTCGGGCGAGGGGCACCCGGGGCTTTTGTGTGGCCACTCTGATCGCCACTGTTGCGTGACAGACAGACACTCCTGCGTGACACGTTCTGTCTGCTCTGAATAGGCTGCACTTCTGCCGTGTGTCGCTTTTAAGGGTGGTATCTCTGAGTAGGCAGCTTCCTTAGACATGTAGTAATTGGGCAAGAAAAGAAAATCCGAGTTGGAAGCCCTGTTTGCAGAAGTATCTGAACAAACCAAGGAAAGGAAACATACTTCTTCCAATGAGTTTGCAAGTGGTTGGATGGAGAACAGAGGGTTATTTACCTGTGCGCCCTGAGCAAAGTGAAGAATAGGTGTGGCGAGAGATTTGGATATTTCTGTTTTGTTAGATGTTCAGGAGGATATTAAGTGGTGGCATGAGGAATCTCTGTAAGTGAAGGAGAGGAGATCTGGAACAGGGCTCTGCCAGCGTGAAGCAGCTGAAACATTGCCATTGTGGCTCTGCTGTATGTGTTCCATGCCTAAAACATACAGCTTTTCCTGCTTTGTTTTATAATGTTTTATTAACACTTAAAATGCACAGTTTTCTCTCAGAAAGATCTACAGAAATTGTGAAAGTGAGTTTAAGAAGTTAGAATGGCTGGGAAAGCAGAGCCATGTGATCTTTGTTGCTAAATTTAGGAAAGAGAAAAATCAGCTCGCAGCAAAGAGAACACAAAATAATGTTACAGCAGGTAGGTTCCTCTCTTGTTACTGGCAACACTGACTGGTCTTTTTATACAAAAACAGGAGTCGCTTAAATTGTACTCAATGTCTTCAGCATCCCTGGCTGCAAAAAGACACCAAAAACATGGAAGCCAAAAAACTTTCCAAAGATAGGATGAAGAAATATATGGCCAGAAGAAAATGGCAGGTAATGAAGAGGACATGGAATTGGGCTGGATATCCTAATAGGTCTCTTTATTTTTAATGTTTATGGTTCTGGGGAACACGTCACATCAGGGGGTTTCTGCTGCTGGTGAAAGCTCCAGTGTGGCCAGGGTGGGAATGCAGGACAGTAGGTGTGGTTCCCGCAGCTGGGCAGTAGGAAGGTGCACAGCTGCACACGGATTACACAGGATGGTCCCATTTCAAGCTACTAAAAGGCGTATGAGTTCAAGTATAGTTTTTTCTACTCTTCTAGGGGTACACTTCTCTCTCTTCCCTGCCCTCTCCACACCACTGAGAGCTGGGGGATTGTGTAATTCTTAACAAACCTGAACAGTTCAGGTAAAACTTACCCGCCTGGCCTCCCTAAAGGTACCTTATTTTGTGGCAGTTTCATTCTACTAAGCCAAGAGGTCTGTCTTGTTGGAACCCCCAGCTTCCCATGCATTCAGTCAGACTGGTTTAGTGATTTTTCTGTAACATATTCAGTCTCCATATCTTCTTTTTTCCTAATGCTGGAACTGGAGTAGCAGGTCCATCTGTGACATGCTGATAGCTACGGGAGTTGCTATGTGAAATCCTGGATCTTTTCGAGTAGCCTACAAAATATTAATTTGTGTAAATCTACCTATATTCCCTGTTATGTTCTACTGTACTTGTTTCTTGAAGCTCATGCAATACAAGTGTCTGTACTACAGCCCCCAGAGTTCGAGCATATTTTGGTAACCTGTTGGTTGATCCTCGATCCTGTCAGAGCTCTGCTCCCATCATGCAGATGGTGCTTTCTCATTCATTTCATATCAGCTCGTTATCCACGCTGGATGAAATTCAGCCCAGCCCAGAAGGCTGTGGAGAGAGGCGTCCCCCACCAGAGTTCAGCTGCAGTTACACAGGACAGGGCTTCTCTGCCGGCCCTCCTCTCGCACAGTGCTTTTTATCCGCAGCTAACAGAGACATTCATTTAGGTATGAGTTCATCAGGGGAAGTTTATATCTGCAACTAAATTTGGTAATTCAGTCCAGCCTGCTCTGTCTCTCCTAGAACAACAGAGCTATATATAAGCAGTTTGTCCACCAATTCCAGTGAGGTTTGCAGGGATCCCAGATAATTTGTCCGAAGCACGATTGTTGCAGAAAATCACATGCCTGCTGGATTGGATTGATCAGAAGCCTTTTCTGTTATGTCTTAGAAAACAGGCCATGCTGTCCGAGCAATAGGAAGACTGTCGTCCATGGCAATGATTTCTGGTATGAGTGGGAGGAAGGCCTCTGGGAGCTCGCCTACCAGCCCTATAAATGCAGACAAAGCAGAGAATGAAGGTAAGGAATTTTTCTGACCCATATTTTTACCTGTCCCTGAATCAATCCTACTAAAACTTTTAGCAAATCGCTAGAGACCAATCATCGAGTTGGATATTCTCTCTCTCTCTCTCTGTTTTTAATTTACTATTTTTTAAAGAAATCTGTCAAAAATTCACTGTTCTTATATTGTCCTGCTAGTCAAAATGCCACAGTATAAGCACAGGCTGGAAACTCTTTTCTTTTTAAAGCCAAAGAATTAAGGCAGATTTGTCAGCTGCACTTTCTCTGAGTTTGGGAATGCATGTTTATACAAAGATGACAGTGATGTATTGCCTTCTCATGCAAGCAAGCAATAAAGTATTAACGCTTGCAGTAACCATGGCACACACCCTGCATTAGCCATGCTCCTCAGACAGGGCATTTAAGGAAATGTCTTCGTTATTCCCCTATGTCCTCAGATGAAATGTGGATTTGTGATGTGTATCAGTCAGAGGAGCAAATGTTTGACACTGCTGAAAATCACGCAAGCAATTTTGACAAATCCACATAGACTGTGGGCCTGATACAAGTGGAGCTGGTTTATCCCTCTGACTAGCAAAAGTCCAGGTTCGGTTAGAAACAAATTCAAGGGAAAAATACCGAGGATTCGTGGCATGGTGGCCCTGCATGTCCATTTCTTTCTATTTATGGCCTGAGTCCTTGTCCAGCTGCAAAAGATTGGCACAAAGCTAAGTAGCCAACGTCCTCACTGTCCCATTTGTCTGACAGAATTAAGTGAAATAAAAGATGCTTCCATTACCATCTGGTAATTAAAAACTAAAATACATCTTTTGAGATCACGCCCTGTAAAATTGTTCACGACCTCTCTGCTCTCCTCCAGATGCTTTCCTCGAAGAAGTGGCTGAAGAAAAGCCCCACGTAAAGCCATATTTTACTAAAAAAATCCTTGACATGGAAGTTGTGGAAGGAAGTGCTGCTAGATTTGACTGCAAAATTGAAGGTACTTTGAATAAGCATTTCTGTTTATTTCTTTCTTTCCTTCCTTGTTAGTTTTCTGCACTGGGCAGCTGTTTCACTTTTTCAATTTCTCCTCCTGTATTATTGTTGAGCTGGTGCCATTTTCCTTTAGCAATATCTGCATGTCACAGCACGAAAGTGTTGCAATAACAGAAATTATTTGGAGCTTGTTCTGTGCTTGCCATAGAACAGAAGTCTCCAGGAGTCCACGTGTGAATCACTAATTTAGAATAGCAAGTGGGAACTGTCATATGATTTTTGAGGGCAGAAACAGTAAAAGCAATATGCAAACTAGAACCATAAATTCCAAGAGTATACTCTTAGAGAGTGCTAGCCAGAGACCAAGAATTAGCAGGAGGTCAGTTGTCTGAAATGACAGACCAATTTCGGGTCACCTCGAGATAACTTTAAGCCATACATACATTTTATTAAAGGCAAAGAAGCCCCTAACTCTATATGCATGAGAAATAAAGATAATATTCTTGGGCTGGTCACATAAGTCACATCTAGAAAATACTGTACTGTTGTTTGGGGTTTTTTAACTTATGAGTTCAAGAAAGAAACCTCAGACTGGAGTATGCAACATACAAGTTTATGAGAAGACACGTAAGGAGCATGGGCTTGGTCAGCCCAGAAGTCTAAAGGCCAAGACCACTGGCACTTCTGCTGCAATGAGATTGAACCTTGTGTATCTCAGCTGTGATTGAAAACTAGAAATCCGGAAAGAAGGGCTGTGAAAACAAAATGGGTAGGGTCAGTACAATCCTGCATGTGTACAAATTAATTTATAATCTTAAAATGAGGTTCAGAAACTGCCTCCTGGACCTTCTGCTTGGTTTTTTATGTGCTCCCAATCTTTCCCTGCCGGTGTTTCTTACCTCACAGTGGAGATGTGAGGACGGATTATTATTGCTGATGGATACTCAGCGTGAGGGGTACGTGTACAAGTACTGCATGGAATAAAACAGACGGATGTACCGTGGCTGGTGTTCCAAACTTTGCAGTGTATTGCTGTAATGTTCACTGTGTATTAGGGATTCCTGCACTTTATTTCTGCTCAGTGAGAAGTTATCCTCCCGTCACAGTCCAGAACTTGGCTGAGATCACAAACCTTCAATTTGTTACAGCAGCCAAGAGTACTGTATAAGGGATTGTTCTGCAGCAGGCATTGTACAGCGCTGCTCCGGAGGCTTAGCAGAGCCATTTGCCTCACAAAAGGCTCTGAAACTCCTGTTGAGATGCACAATCAAAATGCTTTTCTTAGACTTCCTCATTTACCCTAACAAACACAGAAAAGGGGAGTGCAATGTATAGGACAGGCTGGGAGCAGATTAGGAGGAGGAAGATTCGGAATAACCACAGCAAAGCAACTTGAGAAAGATACTAAATCGTAGTTACAGTCCAAACCAGTTTACCCTTGAAATTCTAAATGTCGGTGCTGGGAACTGTCTCCCGAGAAGCTGCAGTGTAACGTGAGCCTCAGCTGCACTGTCAGGAGTCCCCCACCGGCTGATGGCTACAGCACACAGAAAGCTGTCTGCAGGCACTGCTAAGGGACTGTACGGCGGGTACCGCAGTGCTCACATGCAGCTTCTGCTATTCATAAAAAATAGTTTCAGGTAAATGTGAAGTAAAAAAGCTTCACATCATCTACATTTATTTTACATAGAATTCAATGAAATGTTTGTCTATCAGCACATTGGCACGTCCATACACAAGGAATTAGAGCGTAAGGTAATTAGCGCTGAGTTAATGCTCGTTTATTGCAGTCGCTGTTCTCTGTCCGCTCTTCCAGGCTATCCCGACCCTGAGGTGATGTGGTTCAAGGACGATCAGCCTGTCAAGGAGTCCCGTCACTTCCAGATAGATTATGATGAGGAAGGGAACTGTTCTTTGACTATTTCTGAAGTATGTGGGGACGATGATGCCAAATACACCTGCAAAGCTGTTAACAGCCTTGGGGAAGCCACATGCACCGCAGAGCTCCTTGTGGAAACAATGGGAAAAGAAGGAGAGGGAGAAGGAGAAGAAGAAGATGAAGAGGAGGAAGAATGAAACAAGGCTAAAAAAAAAAAAAGAAAATTATATTTAAAGACTCTCTTTTTAAGGCTCAGAAAACCAAGTTATCAAAAGCACCTTGTGTGAAATGTAGGTCTTTGGGGGGTTGTTATTTCAGCACGATCAGTTGATACCTGTTAGCTTTATCTATGGGCATTACTTCAAACCAGCAGGCATTTTAAGTTGCTAGCACGATTAGATTGACTTTAAGCAAGCCATCAACTAAGTTGCCCAGACTACTTTTAAAATCAAATGTATGGAAACCAAGTTATATTCTGAACATCTTAAAGAAAAATAGTCTATTTACTGAGCTCATTGCTCTTTGCCATCACTTTTCTCAGCCAAAACCGCAGCTAAGTTGGCTCCCCGAGATCTACTTTAAAGGAATCATTGGCCAGACATGCAGTGAATCTCTCCAGTCCTGAGGAATAGGCTACTCCCAGAGCTGTATCTTCTGTAAGGGAAGGTTTGACACAGCCAGCACTGCAGTTTGTATGTTGGCATGGTTCATTTCTCATTTGCTTTAAGCAGAGTCTCACAGTCCAGACTTCAGACACATTTACTGCCTCTGTCAGTGAGCTGTTAGTGCCCTTGTATTACTGGCTAACATTAAACATCCAGGTGGTTTCCTGAGATACTCCTGATCTTGCTTTTAGCCAGCTGATGCCACTTTGTCATGTTTCCCTTATGGAGCCTGTCACTTCAGTGCAGTTGCAGCTGCCTACTTAAGAAATAGACTGAAAACACAAAGACTGAGAATATTTTCTGTGTTTCTGGTCAGTCTAATAATGACTTACGATTAATATATATGCTGCTGTGAAAAAACAGGTTATTGCACAATCAGTGATTTCTCTGTGCATGTGTGTGAATGGAATCCCAGGTTAGTTAAAGTTTTACTTGCATTTATTTGGCAATTGCAAAACAGATTTCAACTGATGATAAGCTGGACACTCCCACAGATTTTTCGAGTAGCCAAAAAGATAGTAGCCTGGATTACAAACTCCTCTATTCTTAGCAATTTCCAAAGAATCTTAACCTATATAGGACCTATTTCTACCTTATGAGCTTGACTGTCTTGTTTTTGTCTTGAACTTGCACCAGTAAGGCTATTGCGTTTTTTAAAAACGCAGAAAAACAAAACAAAAAAAAATCCAAGCCCCATTTTTTTCTCAGAAATGGTTAACACACTCAGACTTAGTAACTTTGCTTTCCTTTCACAGTATTGGCACTTTTTAATTTTTTTTATTGTTGTTCAGAGGTAATATCAGAGGCTGCAAGGTGATTACGCATAATCCAAAACCAGTGTGTCTTATATATATGTATCATTCCAAAAGTGATTCTTTTTCTTTTCCACTTTTTGTGTGTAAAGTGCAACCATTTGCATTTCCAAGGTTACCTCTTTTAAAAAAAGACATTACCTTAAACCCTCACCATTAAGTAGTCAGTGTACTTTAATACAGGTGTGTACATTATCAACCTTAGGTTGTTTGATATTACCTAGTTGTGTATGTGTTTCATATGATTTGCTCTTCTACATTCAAAGCTCAACTAATGTGGATGACACGATGGTTTGTAACTGCTTTACTCTTTGTTGCTAAGTTCAGATTGCCAGCATGTCTTTTCTTTTCGATTGATAAAAACCTCTTGTTATACTAAACACAGTATTGCCACAATTCCTTATACAGAAAGGTTTTGAATCTGATTTAGAGCATACAGAGCTTTCCTCACTTTTTTTTTTTTTTAATGTTTTAGGCAACAACGGGGTGTATTTTGTACCTTAATAAAAATATGCTAATGTTCTCCCTGTTTGTTAAACCATCAGAATTGCAAAGATGAGACCGCTACGGCTGTAGTTACTCACGGTTCCTAAATAAATACTACCACAAAGCACACTCCTCGTATGCTCTATTGCAGCGTCACCGCGTTCACCCTTGCCAAGCCTCTCCTCCTGCCCTGAGAGCTGCTGGCCACACAAACCCTTGGGGTGGCAACAGTGAAGCCCCCCAATGTCTGTGGTGTTGCTGCCCTTCTCCTGGCCCGGCAGCAGGCTCGTGCTGTGCGGAGGCTGCTCTGCTACAGCCTGGGCTGGCCCTCGTGGCCTCGTGCTCTGCCACGTCTCCAGAGTCATCACAGGCCTCAATGGGAATGTGGATGAGGCACCAGAGCGGCTCTGGGTTTCTTTTACAGTTGGGAATTCCCATATGGTGGGGAAACATAGAGTTCTGAAAGACTGTAGGAGGAAGAGAGAAAAAAATCAGGGAAGTCACAATGTAGATATGGACTTACACCAATGTTTCTAAAAACTGTAAAGACAGAGATAAAGACAAATCTGCTTGTGCTGCCCTTATGCAGACTTATGCAGCCCAAGTCACCACGGACCATGCAGGACCACACAGAAACTCCTTAAAGCAAAGATTGTGCAAACACCCTGCTTGTAGCAACGTGCTTCTCGAGCAAATCCTCGGCCCTTCAAACAGCCATCTTTGCAAGGTGTGCCCCACTGTCTTGTGAATGTGGCTGGCTTTGTTCAGTGACTGCTGGTTCCCATCCAGGCAGGCACATGCATGAAGCAGGAGAAGGTCTGGCTCTGACCTGACGGGCTGCTCTGTGGGCACAGCAAGGTCTGTGGGTGCACGTGCTGGGTATCAGAGCCCACGACTCAGCATTGGTGCTCCTGCACAGATCTTCCCTCTCCTCCTTCACCAGTCCTTTTGTGCTCCACAGGCTATAAACTGCCTATTTTTCTTTTGCTCAAGGCTATTCCAAGGAGTTTATCATCTCCCTCTAGCTTCCTATTAACATCCATTCTAGTCTGCGGGAAACAATGACCTCTACTTCCAAAATTATGTGACACGCATCTAATTCAGCTCTGAGCAATTGACTCCAAGCTGTATTTGACCTTGAATTTTTTGTTTTGTTTGAAGAACAGAATTCTATTTCCACTGAAGAAAGATATTTAATGTACTTGAAACTCTGTCTCATTTCATGAGCCGTGGTCTAATAAAAGGCATTACCTCTTTTCTATAAACCTTGCCTTGCCTGTAGAATGTTTGCAGAAATCCACTCTTGGGGTGTCGTAGGGCTGAAACCCCAACAGCAGAGCAGTACCAAGACACTGGTACTGCCCGAGGTGGACCACTTAATTCTCCTTGTATTTCTTTTGTATGACATTCTGTCTTCTCAAGAGACAATGGAGAATTTGGGACTGACTGCTGTTTTTCACTACTCGTGTTTCTGGATTTGCAGAAACTTAATTTACTTAATGACTGTCCTGTCCAACCTCCCAAACATCCTGTGCACATTTCTGGTTGATGAGGAGACCTTTGCTAATTGCATGCATGGCATGCAGACGGCTGGTTCCCTGCTTCCCTTTGCTGACAAGGAAGACAGCACTGGACTCCACAGCCCTCTCCTCTGCAGTGTCCTCCAGGCTTTGAAAACAGAGACTTTTTTTTTTTTTTTTTAACTTGAATACATGAATAATGAATGATTTGTTTCTCTAAATTTTTTTTTGTATATTTATTGAAACATTGCACTAAAACATAGCTGTTTGAAAATGGAATTCTCATAAATCATTTTGCATTTTGAGCCCTACTGTTTGCAAGAGACGTGCACATGAATTTAATAGGCCACAAAAATACTCTCGTGGAAGCAGAACTTTCTGAGATGGGGAGTGAGGCTTATGCTGTTATTCCACACTGCTCATAAAGGGACTGCACCATGGCATGCCTGAGAAATAAACCGAGAGATGTTTATGGGAGTGGAGAAGTAACTCCACGACATGTTTACAATTTCTGTAGGGGAGAAAAAATAAAAATCCTTCTGTTGTGGCTGTTCAGAAAGGCAGTTCTGTCTGCCCTGATGAGGATGCTTCAATGTTTGTTGCCAGGAAAATACTGCTTTCCAGGCTTCTGCTCTTGTAGGGAGCTTCAGCAGGAAATCAGTTACAACTCCTTATTCACACAGCATCACAGAACTGTTAGGGTGGGAAAGGACCTCTGGAGGTCATCCAGTCCAACCCTGTCAAGGCAGGACCACCTGAGCAGGTGATGCAGGAACGCATCCAGGTGTTTCGAATGTCTCCAGAGAGGGAGACTCCACAGATTTGCTGGCCAGCCTGCTTCAGTGCTCTGCCACCCTCAATGTAAAGAAGTTCTTCCTCACGTTGAGGTGAAACTTCTCGTGTTTTAGGTTATGGCCATTGCTCCTCATCCTGTCACTGGGCACCACGGACAAGTCTGGCACCATCCTCTTGACACCCGCCTTTGAGATATTTATGTGCATTTATGGAGATCGCCTCTCAGTCTTCTCTCCTCTGAACTATATCACAAAAGTGATGAAAACCTACGAGACATTCCAAAAATAACCTTAGCAACTAACCCTAATAACGGCTCTAAGGACACGGCAGGCCTATTTCTCCCTGCAGGGGGCCGTTTTGAACCAGCCCTGAAGTGCGAGCGAACCGGTGGCGGATGCCCGGCCGGGAAGCGCTCCCTGCTCGCCTTGGCTCCGCCGTGCCCGGTGCGGGGGCCGCGGGCGCGTCCCCGCGGCTGCGCGGAGCTGTCCCCGCCCGGCCCGGGAAGTCCCGCCCCGCGCCCGCCGAGCGCCG
>VWPU01017801.1:0-10568 GCA_013398955.1 Callaeas wilsoni | reverse complement strand
TGGAGCCGGTGCTGCTGCCGGGCCCGCGCCAGCAGCTGCCTTCGAGTACTGTCGGTTCTGCTGTGGGAACAACAGGGAAACGACCTGCCCTGGGCACTCGCCAGCTCTTTCCTTAGGAGATTTATCTCCTCTGTCAGGCTCGTCTTAAGAAGAGCTTTGCTATAAATACCAAATTTACCAGCCTCAGCACAGGACAAGGGCCTTCTCTCTCCCACATTTGTCCTTTTCCCCAGGCCTTGCTCTGAGCTGGTTGCACTCCATGGCAGATTTGAAGCCCACTGCACTTTTCACACTTAGCTGATCTCTGAATTAGACCTGTTAAATGAATAAACCAGCTAATTACACACAAATCCTATCAAGGGATTTTTCTTCTCTCAAAGAGGCAGCTTGTAATATCTGCAGCATGGTTTAGGAAGCTTTTTAGTGGAGCTGTGTTCAGGAGCATGAGTAGGGCTGTTCCTTACCTGGCACTTCAGTAAGCGAAGTCCAAATGCTCAACCCCCTTACCTGGGCCTCTATTTCCACCTGGTGATTTTCTTTTATTAAGCATCAGAAAGCAAAAGGAGCTGGAAAATCAGGTCACCGGTTGCCATAAATCGACCAAACCCCGAAGGGCAGTGAGGCTGTGATGAAATGAGTGACATGAGCAGGGCCTGGCACCTGGGCTGCTGTGCTTGTGTGCAGCCACATCAGTGTGGGGGAAAACCAGGCTGGAATCCTCCTCTGTTCAGAGGAATAGTTCAGTCCCAGCTCTGACAAAGCCCCTTCCCCTTGTGCTGGTTAACACTGCAAATGGAGCCCGGGCATGAATTCATTATCCTTCACACCTTGTCAGAGCAAGGTGGAGAGAACACTTACAGGTCAATTACCAGGTGTGTCTGCCTTAAAATAACCAGGAAACGGCACAGCAAATGGCAGGGCTGGAACATTGCTGGGGCTGTTCAGCCCAAAGCTGGAGTCGGCTGCCGTTGAACCGTGTGTTCGTGCCTGCACCGCTGAATCAATCCCGCGGTGTCAGATGCTGTGCTCACCTGTCCCATCAAACCCTTACATAAAGCTTTCAAGTTAAATCTCAGAGTATTTGGGCCAGAGCAGCAAGGTGCTTCCAGCTGCAGCGGATTCAGGCTCTCCCTAATGAGGCTGCAGCGTTGAAAGGAGTCACTTGCAAAGGAAGAAAAGAGCCCCGAGTGGGGAAGTGCTGAAACGTGGGGCTGGGGTTTGTAGATAAGAATTTTAGGCGTGTTAGAGAAAAGTGAATGATTGGTAACGCTGTGCGTGTTTGGAGTGAGGGGAATAAGTGAATAGGGAACAAGATTTGATTGCTGAAAATCAAGACCTAAACCTGCAGTGCTGGAGAGGGGGAGAGCTGTGTCTGCTCCTTAATCAGGGCTCGGCTCCCGCTGCACAGCTCCTCACCTTTCTGTGCTGTCCCCACAGAGTTGGACTCGAAAGGCTGTGCTTTATAACAGAGAGCAAATGTGGCACAGCCAGTGGCTTTATTACTGCAATAATTTGCAGGGATGGCACTCCTTGGAGCAGAGGAGGCATCAGCTTAGCAAACACGAGCTGGGAGGCTGCTCTGAGAATAGCAGGCAGGCTTAAAAGCAGAGCTGTGGTGGCTGATGAGCAGAGGGGAGAGGCAGGTGGTGCTTTTGGGAGCTGTTCAGGTAACAGGATTTATAATGGAGTGATGCAAAGGAGTGGGGTGGGAAAGATCTCCCATTACCCCTGGCTCTGGTTTTAGGTGTGTGGATTTTCTGCATTGTAGCCCAGCCTGCTCTTAGCAATGATTTCCTCCTGCTGGTTTCTAGGTCTCGTACAGGCCCTGTCCCAGTGAGTTTGCTCTGGACAGGAAGGAGTGTTGCCATCCCTCAGTGATGTTGAGAAACCAGATGATTCAACAGCTGGCTTTCCTGCTAGACATGAGCCCTGGTGGGAGCGAGGACATCACTCCTACGGTTCCCTGTGGGCAGCTGGGGCAGAGCTCTGCAGCCTGCCGGGACTCCGAGGGTGGCTGTGCCGCTGGGAGGGGGCTCGCAGCCAGCCCTGCCTGCCCCCCGCAGTCTGGGGCCGTGGCCTCCCGCTCCCTTTCACAGCAGGATTGAGAGGGCTGTGCCAGGCACCCGCTCGGGCCCCCACTCCCTTGGAAAGCTTTTATTGCTGTTCATTTGTATTGCAGGGGGAAATGATTTCCCTGGAGATAGGAGCTGTGGGTGGGTGTGAGAACGCAGGAGCCTGGCTCCTCTGAGCAGTGGGAACGTGGCCTCTCCCTGCAGCTGCCTCCTGGCTCACCAGGATGGCGCTGGAGCTGGACCAGAAAGGTCTGGTCCTTTCTGCAGGGAGAGAGAGCCGTTTGTGCTCCCTGTGCCAGTCCCCAGGAGGGGACCAGGTGCCATCAGACCTGGTGCACCTGGCACGCACTTTGTGCTCCATGGATAGACACTCAGAGACTGGAAGTGCAGGGTGTGGAGAAGGGGAACAACAAGAACAAATAAAGCCAAACCGGCTGCAGGCCTCAATTCTGCTGGGAAAACCTGGAGGTAAAAAACGAAGAAGGAAAAAACCCCACAAAAAAACAAGGAAGAGAACTGCGGAATGGAGGAAGAAAAGGCATTGAGTAAAGAACTCAGATGATAAAAATGAGAGGCACAAAATATATTATCAGGAAGAAAATAATCACAAGGCCCAGACGACTTCCTTGTGCCACACTTGAAGCGAGTGTGTGGTGAAGTCTCAGGCCCGAAGCACGAGGCACGGGCGCAGCTCTGTCTGGGAACTCACATTGAATCGTCCAGGTTACAGCTTAGGTTACCGGAGAGAGGAGCACTACGGGCTAATTCTGCAAAATAAAACCCTTGGACAAAGGCCAGGCAAGCTGACACCTTGCTGACAGCGGTGCCTGCAGCAGCATCCCGGGGCCAGCCCNGCCCGGCTCTGGCGGCGCCCGGTTCAGTCCCAGTTCAGCCCCGGTTCAGTCCCAGTTCAGCCCCGGTTCAGTCTCGGTTCAGCCCCGGTTCATCCCCAGTTCAGCCCCGGTTCAGCCCCAGTTCAGTCCCGGTCCAGCCCCGGTTCAGCCCTGGTCCAGTCCCAGTTCGACCAAAATTCAGCCCCAGTTCAGCCCCGGTTCAGCCCCGGTCCAGTCCCGATCCAGCCCCAGTTGAGTCCCGGCTCAGCCCCAGTTCAGTCCCGGGCCAGCCGCGGTTCAGCCCTGGTCCAGTCCCGGTCCAGTCCCGGTTCAGCCCCGGTTCAGTCCCAGTTCAGCCTCGGTTCAGCCCCAGTTCAGTCCCGATCCAGCCCCGGTTCAGTCCCGGTTCAGCCCCGGTTCAGCCCCGGTTCAGCCCCGGTCCAGCCCCGGTCCAGCCCCGGTTCAGCCCCGATCCAGCCCCGGTTCAGTGTCCCCCCGGCTGATGGGGGCTGTCAGCAGCCACGCTGCCACGGGCGGGACTGAGGTGCCTGTGCCGGGCACAGGGTGTAGAGTTCCCTCGGAAAACGAGCCGGGAAAGCACCTGGGCTGGAGCAGTCCCAGAGCAGGACACAACGAAATCCAAAGGGCAGATGTTTCCAGGTCTGAACCTGTCCTCAGCCCCCAAACAGGAGAGGTGAATGGCTCTAGCAAGGCAGGCAGGTTTCTCTGTTCCTGGGCAAACCCTGCAATGCTCTTGCCCAGCTGTTCAGGGTGAAGGATGTTGAGAACAAACCTCTCCAGTGGAGAGGGGCCCCAGGAGGAGCCGGAGGTCTGAGCCCTGCTCAGCCCCGACACCTCCGAGACCTCCTCTGTTGTGTCATTTCCCTGCTGCTCACTTGTCTCACCTGTCCCAAGGGATGGGTGACACTTTCCAGGGCGGTGGGGAGGATTCCTCAGTTGGTTTTGTACAGTGCTTTGAAGATAACAAGTGCTGAGGGGAAAAAAGAGATGGTGCTTGAAATGGAAATGTTCCCATTGCTGCTGCTCTGTTTTGTCTCCCTTTAGAAAAGTCCATTCAGAGGTGCCATCAAAGGCAGCAGTGTTGCAACACCAGGGGAAGAGCAGCTACAAGGGGGAGGTGGGAGCCAGGCACCTCCTCCTGGAGGAGCAATTTGCAGTGGGAAGGACAAAAATGCAAATCTGAAATCAATCCATCTCTCCCTTGAATGCTTTGGTCATTTATAACAGCTTCAAGCGAAGTCAGTCACTTAGGACAAGAAGGGAAGCCTGTAAATCCATTTACTGCTTCCTGCACTGGAGGAGAAGCAGTGGATTTACAGTGGGACTGCAGAAAGTGCCCAGCTGAGCTGTCCCACGTTCACAGGAGAGGGTGGCTCAGCAGTACCACAGCACACCTTTGACCAGAAAGCACCAGGCCAGGCCTGTCAAACAGCCCCTGTTTTGGGCTACTCTTCCCTCCCCTGGATGTCTGATTCCACTGGTTTTTACATCTGCTTCTGTTATGAGCACTCAGTCGATAATCGATTATGAGCAATCAATTGATATTAACTGTAAGAAATGCAGCAGTGAGGCAGCTCCGTGCACGTGCTTGTGGCTGACAGTGAATTCCCTTCACCAAAGTCCAGGAGTTTAGAAGACACTGGAAATATCCCCTCTTTGGGCTGCGTTAGATCCGCACTGCATCTGCACAAGGCACCTCGTCCTTGTCCAGGTGCATCTGCGGGGCATGGCCTGATGGAAAACTGCTTTGCTGTTGGAAAGGAGATTGAAAAACCTCGAGATTTTGTGTGTGTGGCCATAGAGCTGGATGTGAACGTGCCCCTGTGTTTGTGTGAGTGAATGTGCATGAACTCCGTGTCCAGGGGCTGCTCAGACACGAGGCTGGGAGGCTTGAAAGTGAAAAGGTACCAAAAAACACAACAAAAAATCACCCCAAATCCTCCGGTGCTTGGATTCCGTTTCCATTTCCCAGCTTCAAAGGGCTGCTGTCAGTTTGTGATGTTGGTACAATCCAGCAGCTGTTTGGGGCTGAAAGCAAGTTAGTTATATTTAATTTGTTTAGCAGGCTTTATCTGCTGTGTAAATCCCAGAATGGGTTCCTGTGTCTGTCCCTAGCTGTAAGCAGGACACGGAGCTGAGCATCAAGGGGTGATGCAATTAATCCCACTCATGAGGAAAGACTCATTAGTCATTTGCAGCTTCAGCACTGGTGCCTTTCAAGGTGCACAAATCTCTCGTTAGACACGTTTCATGTTCTGCAGATGCCATTTTGTCCCCTCTCCACATGCACTGGAACATGCCCAAGTATACAAAAATGAGAGGAGCGATTGTTAGGGCTGAAATTTTTTTGTTCCCTTTCAATGGGATTTTTTTCCCTTTGCATGGTGCACATCCTGGGCTTTGATAAATGAGTCTCACCAGACACTGTGGTAAGCCAACCTCTGCTAATATTCATTATGCAGAACCCACTAGGAAATGGTCTGAGTCAGGGAAATTGAAAACCTTTAAAAGATAAAAAGGTTTTAATTTTTTTTTAATTTAATGAGGAAACTATAACACTTTACATTTCTGGGATGTTTTAAAATATTCAAAATATTAAACCCAGAAATTTCGGGGTTGTGTGTGCTGTGTGTTAGAAACCTGAGAATGGTCACACAGGAGATAGGGCTTTTCCCCCCAAATTCCTGGGGTGTTTGGGAGGTGTGCAGGGACATGGTGTGGTGGTGCACTGGGCAGGGTTAATGGTTGGACTGGGTGATCTGAGGGGGCTTTTCCACCTTAATGATTCTGTGACCCATGCGTTCAAAACTTCCTAGCGAAATAGAACAGCTGAGCCAATGCAGAGACAAGAGACTTTTAAAAGACTGAAAACGTACTGGAGGGTGAGTGAGGATGTCCAAGGGTCTGAAGGAGCCCCCGAGGCGGGGCCCGCTGACTCCCCCATCTCCTTTCCCTCCCGTGACAATCGCCAGGAGCTTCTCCCTCTCGCAGGGGCCCCGCGGGGCACCAGGAGTGTCCGTGCCAGGCTCACCTGCCAGGTCAGCCTGTCCTGCTGGCAGCGCTTCCTCCAGCCTGGGAGAAGTGGCAGCACACGAGGGAATAACACAGGGCGTTCTCAGGGCTCTGCCGAGCCCCTGGCACTCGCCGCTCCCTCAGATGTGTGTGAGTATGCCCAGACTGATTTAAATCTCGTTGCCATCACTTCTGCTTCCACTGCAACCCATGCGGCCACTTTTAGCCAGAGATATCTGTGTCCAGGAGGAGTTCACACACATCCAGAGCGTTGGCCTTCAAGTGGGATGAGCCTTCCAAAAAATTCTCTGGTAATATCTGTGGAAATGAGATTTTAAATTCCTGAGATTTCTACAGTAAACAAAACACAGCAGAAAACCCCCCAAAGCAAACAGTTTTCAGCTAAAGGGCTGGTATTCAGATATGACAAAGGGAAAGAAAGAATATAATCCTTTTTTGTGAGTGGAGTTAGGTCATCTGTAAAAGCCTCTCAGAATATTATCTCCCGAGCTAATCGCTGTATTGACATTTGCCTGTTTCATTAGAGCTGAGTTTTTACTGCATTGCTGAGGTTACAACCTGACTCATCTGTCATGGTCAAGGACTGGTTTGTAATTTAATGACTGGAGAATTAAAAAAAAGAAACCTCCCTTATTTTAACTAGTTGGGCTGAAATGGTGTTCACAGAATTCTCTGTATTGGTGTTTTTTGACTTTGTAGTGCCTCGTTAGATTTTTTCCTCACAGAGTTTTGTTTCAATCAGTTGGCCAAGTGACAGTTACTTTAAAAAGAGCCAGGTTGAAACAGATTTGTAAACAGATCATTTAAAAAAGTTAAATACACCACATCTGCTGACACATGGATGTCAGATAAAATAGGTGCAAGGGTTGATGACGGGAAAAAGAACCACCCGTGGAATTCTGCCACTGCTTGGTTTTGTTCCCCTGAAGTGAAGAAGATGGAATGGTAACAGGTGAAACACAGTGTGGTTTTTCCATGAGGACAACAACAACACAATCATAGTAATCGTTTGAAGTTCCTGGCGTGTCTCTGCCTCGGGGGTCCCGGGCGTGCCCAGCAGAACTGAACTCTGGCTGAGACCCCGAAAGGACAAAGCGGGGCAGAACCCCCTGGGCAGGAAGGAGGCCTGGGAGGGTGTGGGAGGTGGGGAAGCAGCAGGACGGACAGGAGCAGGATGGGGAGCCAGGAGCATTCCCAGCCTGCAGCAGCAGCGTTTCAGAGCCAGAACGCTCAGCAGAAACCGCTGCTCAGAGCTTCAGAAACATCCGGGGTAAGGAACAGGAATGTGAGGATTAACATTCTGTGTGTGGATACCCGTGTGGCATGTTGGAATTTCGGTGTCTTTGTGGATTTGGCCAATTAGGCTTTCTCTGTGTCAGCAGTTTGACACCTCCCGGGAGCGCTGGGAGAGAGGCACAAAACATTCAGAGAGTCAGACTCTGCCTTGCCAGAGACCTGCCAGGATCTCACAGGGACGACCTGTGTGTACATCAAATATTTTACACAGAGAACATAGAACCTGCCCACTCATCCCACCATCAACCTCTCTCCACCTGGATGTGAACACGAAAATCTGCAGTGACCACCCAGAGGAACAGAGGTCTCTCTCAGCAGCATTTGGGTGTTCCTTGATCTTCCTTGTGTTAACTAAACCCCGTGGCTTTAGCTGGGAGAAGATTATGGGACAAGCTCTGTGGCTTTGTTTATTATTGTCCACAGGGAGAGCTGCATCTTTGCCAAAAAAAAAAAGACAACCCAAAAAAAGCAGCAGCTTCAAGCGCTATTCCTGCAGCAATCCCCTGGCTGAGAACCAAACTCATAATTGGATCACTTGTTCGTGGTGTGAGGATGTGGGTTTGCCTGCTAGGACTGGCTGGGAATAATTTTGGGGGGTACACAGATGTTTATTATACAACAGAATCCCAGAATCCCAGCCTGGTTTGGGTTGGAAGGACCTCGAAGCCCATCCAGTGCCACCTCTGCCATGGCAGGGACACCTCCCACTGTCCCAGGCTGCTCTAAGCCCCAGTGTCCAACCTGGCCTTGGGCACTGCCAGGGATCCAGGGGCAGCCACAGCTGCTCTGGGCACCCTGTGCCAGGGCCTGCCACCGTCCCAGCCAGGAATTCCTTCCCAGTATCCCATCCATCCCTGCCCTCTGGCAGGGGAGTCCTACCCCTCCAGCCCCTGTAAATTCTCTCTCTCCGTCTTTCCTGTAGCTCCTTCAGGTCCTGGAAGGCCACGGTTAGGTCACCCCAGAGCTTCTCTTTTCCTGGGTGAACAATCCCAATTCTTTCAGCCTTTCCTTGTGCCCCATCCCTCTAATCAAGGTGGTGGCCTCTTCTGCACTAGGATACACACAATATACATATATTTATGAGGATATTCCCCCCAAGAGTGCTTGGGTTGGTTTAACAACAAAATCTGGCACCGAAATGTTGTGGGTAAACATTTCTAATCCTTGTGTGGCGACTCCATCACCAGGGTGGAGAAGAGGAAAGAGGAAGAGGAAGGAAGAGAGGCTGCTGTGGAGAATTTCCCCATCACAGAGAGTGACTGGAAAAAGCTGAGGGCAAACCCGCCATCGTGGCAATTCGTGGAGATTTTAGGGCAGACATCCAGAGGCCAAGGAACATGAAATTGTAATTAGTGCAGAAAATAGGAGAGATGGAATCGGGCTCTGTCAAGGACAGCCTAAGTGTGGCTCCGAGATGGCTGTGTCAGACATCGAACTGATGTGCATTTCTAGACGCTTATCTAAATTAGTTATTAGAACACAATCAGCTCTGTGTCTCACCCTCTGGTGGTAATGTCCCTGAAGTTATGCTGGGGATAAATTTGTCCTGCATGTTCAGGGCAAAGAACTGAATTCCTGTGATGTGCAGAGCTCAGATCTCCTTGTGTGTTCCTTCTCTTCAGTGAGAACAGTTCCCACTTCCCCCTGCTGAAGGCAATAACAGCCTCAAACTTATCTCTGCAGCACCACTGGAATCGACCATGGAGACAGTTTACAGAGACAGCAAACAGTTGGGGTTACACGAGTGTAATTGAGGGCAAAATCTGCCCTGACATATCCGAGTGCCTTTCAGAAGGAAGATATAATTCCACATGAAAATGCTCAGATCCCCGGGAAGAATGTGTGACTTTCTTTACAGCCATGTGATTTATTTTGCTGGCCTGTGGAGGAGAGGTGAGGTTAATGTTAAATAACAAGTTTGCTCTATTTTCAGCTCTGGTACCTTCACGTTATCTTGTCTAAATATGTGATAGCTCGGAGATGAAGAAGCTTAAAAAAATCTCCTAAGCGACCAAGTGTTTTATTAATTGCTACTCAGTAATTTGGAATTCTGCTGTTGTGTCAACTTCCTCGCTGCACAGAGCAGCAAGAAGCAGCATCAGCTGTTTATCCAGCAAAGCACTCCTGTATAATCGTAACATTCAGTGCGGGGCCAGTAACAGCAGCTTCGTGTGCCCAACGCAGAGCGTGAACCTAGGGGCTGACGGACTGGAGCCACGGCGCAGCCAAAAGCTTCTGACACAGCCAGAAAATTCTGTACCTTGCCTCCCGCTGACAACACTTCGAACACATTTACTCGTAAGGCTGGCAACTGTTCACTTGTTCACGAGAGCGGGACCGCTCCGAAGGAAGTTGTTATTCGGGTCCCGGGCAGGGCACCGCGGGCAGCGGCACCGCGGGGCTGCTCCGCCCTGGCAGCGGCCTCGCCCGCACCCGGCCCCGAGAACGGCCCGGGCCAGCTCGGGGCCACCTGCGCGAGTGGAAGGCGAGGGACAGGAGGGGCTCCGAGCTCCCTCCCAGCCAGACCACGCAGCCACCCTGGGAAGGCCAGTCTCAAGCCGCACCAGGGAAGGCTCAGGCCGGACCTCTGGGAGGTCTTTGTTGCCAGGTCGGACCTTTGGGAATTCAGGAAGAACTTCCTCCCATAAAGGGTGGTCAGACACTGGAAGGGGCTGCGCAGGGAGGTTTGGAGTCCCCATCCCTGCAGGTGTCCGAGGAACGACGGGACGTGGCACTCAGTGCCTTGGGCTGGGTCGTAAGGTGGACCCGGTGACCCCAGAGATCTTTTCCCTTCTCAACGATGCTATGATTCCGTGCGATCCCATGCCCGATGCCGGGGCAGGCACGGGCTGGGCTGGGAGCAGCGGGGGACAAAGACACCCCAAAACAACCCCCGTGAGGCTCGGGACAGCGAGCCATGAAACCCGGCAGGAGAAGCAGGGGAAGAAATGGAGGAAGGGGAGGAAGGAGGAGACGGGGGGATGAAGGAGGGGATGAAGGAGGGGATGAGAGGAAGGAGGGGATGAGCGGACGGGCGCAGGGGAGCGGGGCCGTTCCGCCCCCACCGCCGCCTTTGTGCCCGGCGCTGCCCCCCCTCCCCTCCCCGCGCGTTTAAATCCCCTCCATCCCGCGCTGCCATTGGCCGGCCCCGCCCGCCGGGTCACGTGGCGCGGCGCGGCGGCCAATGGCGCGCGGCGATACTGGCGGGGCCGCGGCCGGCGGCGTTGCTGGGTGCCCGCGGTGCGTGCGTGCGCGAGGGCAGGGGCGGGCGGGGGCAGCGCGGGACCGGACCTGCTCCTCCTCCTCCTCCTCC
>VWPU01017799.1:0-13545 GCA_013398955.1 Callaeas wilsoni | reverse complement strand
TACTCCCGCACCTGTTCCCTCCTGCAAGGAACATCCAACCCACCAGGAACGAGCCAAAACGCTCCCACAAACCTCAGCAGCCGAACTTTCTCCTACCTGTTGCTGCCATGTCTGTCAGTATTTCTGCTTTGTAGGAGTTTTGCAAATCCATAACCCTTCCCATGGATCTCCAATTTCATGTGCACCTGTCATGTTCCCAGAGATTCCGTTTAATTGAACAGCTGCCAGGTATTTAAATCCAGTGGGAGCTCCAGTTTGCCAGGGGCTTCGTTTTATAGGAGACTGCTGTGACTGAGGTGAAAAATTCTGCTCAACTGCACTGAGAGAATCTCTACCCCAAATTCTGGGCATTTTAGGCTGGCAGAAAATAGAACCCTGCAGGATTTTTTTTTTTTTAGTATCTGCAAAAAATTGTCCCTCTCCAAAAATTTAAGTGTTTTTACTACACTACCTAGAATTTAAATCTATTTCTCCATTAATATTCAGCCAAAAAAAAAATACCCTAAAAGTAAAGTAAAACTGCGCATAAGCTTCACACATTGTAAACAAGTTTTACACCTCCAAAATACCGAGCACAAGCTACTCTGCATTTTATTTCACAAGGAAATCAACCAAAATACGACCTCTCTCCACTGCTGAGAGCCGTTCCCATAAAAGTCTTGGAACATATTCCAAGCCCTACTCCTTAATGAGCCTCACAGCACCACCGCAGGAATTGAACTTGGGAGAGAGCAGGGAGGCAGGCTTCACACCCAGGAGCTGGAACAGGTGGATAAATGGGATTTGTCAGCTCCAAGGCAGGTCCCAGCAGTCCTGCAGGATGGCAGGGAGGCTTCAGGATGGAATTTTCAATATGGAATTTTCAGGATGGCAGGCAGCTTTCAGGATGGAATTTTCAGGATGGAATTTTCAGGATGGCAGGAAGGTTTCAGGATTTCAGGAAGGTTGCAGGATGGAATTTTCAGGATGGCAGGCAGCTTTCAGGATGGAATTTTCAGGATGGAATTTTCAGGATAGCGGGGAGGTTTCAGGATGGAATTTTCAGGATGGCAGGAAGGTTGCAGGACAGAATTTTCAGGACAGCAGGCAGGTTTCAGGATGGAATTTTCAGGATGGAATTTTCAGGATGGCAGGCAGGTTTCAGGATGGCAGGAAGACTGCAGGATGGAATTTTCAGGATGAAGTTTTTAGGATGGAATTTTCAAGATGGCAGCCAGGTTTCAGGATGGAATTTGAGCTCCTGGGGACTCCGCTCAGGCCAGGAAGGGCCTTCATCACATCCTCCATGGAGCTGTGTGCACATCTAACAGGTGAGAATGAACAGTCTAATCCCACACAAATTAAATTCCTAAAACCAGGTGGATTGAGGTGACCAGCAAGGCTGGACAGGGACCAGGAGAGCACATCAGGAAAGCAAATAAACTGCAGAGGAGTCGAGTGGCCTCTGCTGTAACACCACGGACACTCCCCAGCTGAACAGCTCACTGGAGTCACTGAATTCCCTGTTACCAGCACAGAGCCGAGCCATGGATCCTGGACAGTCTGGCAAACACATTCCACTGGGAATTCCGTGGGGGTCGGTGGCTCTTTCAGCCAGGCTTTGCCTGCTTTGATTACAGATTACAAGAGCTACACCTCTCCTCCAGCCTCAGCCCCAAACACCTACGTAAGGACACAGTAAGAAGTGAAATCAGAGCAAACCTCCCCCTCAAATAAATATTTCATCTCTGCCCATGACTAATTAACAGCAATGACTTTCGTTAACAGGGAAGCAAGATTTACCTAAACCTGGAACTATTCTCAAATCAAAAACACATATTTGCTTTGAGATAGAGTGCAAACAACGCTCCAGAAAGCCGTTTGCCGTGCAGAAATGTGATTAACAGATCAGAATATTGCATCAGGCCAGGTTTTTCAGTGATTGCAAGATTTGATATGTAACAAATTGTTCCACTTGCCTCCCTTATCCAGGAGAACTCAGTGTACACATTCCACAGGTACCTCTCCCTCCAGTCGTGACAACTGAAATTTCCACGGGGCATATACATGTAAAAAGGAAAGAAAAAAGTAGCCCAAATAGTAGCTGTCATTGAAAAGTAAAATAGGAGAGGCAACAACAGTGTCAGATGCACTCCTCTCACTCCTCACAGCTGCACACAGCATTATTTGCTGACAGGTAATGGACACAGTTTAAATTGCTCTTCCCCTCACCTCTTCAGATACAATCAGTTATCATTTCTGAAAGTAATGAATCTGCCAGGATGGAAAATCCCAGATGATCTTGATAGAATCAACTTCTTGACTTTCGTTTAACCTGCTCTCATCCTTCAGGAGGCAGAACTTCTGCAAACTTCCATCAGAACAAATCCATGCAAATGTAGAGACAGGCAGCCTTGTCACGCAAGAGCAGGGACAAGTGGTACCCCGGGCAGGCACGGGCCACCGTGGGGACAACAGGGAGTACATCCCTGCCCATCCACAAGGGAGGCACCTTCAGCCTCTCAGAGAACCTTCTGGCCTTTGGCATTCCCTCAAATCACGAGCAAATTTCCACCAGAAGGTTTTCCGCGGGTATTTTCCCCATATCCTGGCCTCCCTCTGGGGATTTTTGGCAGCGTTTAAATACCCAGACCTTCCAAGCATTCCTTTCGCTGAGCAGGGCCTTAGAGCAACAGGGGCAGCAGACTCTGGACAGGCATTAAAGGTTGAAAAGCTACAGAGGTGGTTCATTTTTAACCAAAAAAGGGTTAATTTGCAGAGACCAGAACAGGCACCTTGCTCAGTGAATGGGGCTGACTGGAAATGTTGATAGAGGGGTGTGATAGAAGCGTTCATTGCCATCACGCTCTCTGTCAGTGTTTCATCTGAAACCACTGCTGTGTGCTGCCAGCAGGGCCCCAGCGAGCTCCTGAACCCGGAGACAGCCCAGGTTTCCAAGGAACATCCCACCCTCACCTGGCTCAGGTGAGCAGAGCCCCCCCAGGATGTGCTCACCCTCACTCTGCCCCAGCCTGGGCTCTCCCCATCCCACATCTCCACGTCTCCCTTGGAGAATCCCAGCATAGTTTGGGTTGGAAGGACCTTAAAGCCCATCTCATCCAGAGACACCTTCCCCTGGCCCAGGCTGCCCCAGGTCTTGTCCAGCCTGGCCTTTCCAGGTGTCTTCACCTGTGGAACACCTTCCTCCACAGCCCCACACCACTTCAGCACAGCTCTAAGCAGAACGCACCATTTGAGACGGGCGTTTCACAGCCAGCAGAAAGGTTTGCTCTGACAACACCCAGGCCCTCGTCCCACAGAGCTGTGGGACACAAACCAGCCAAGAACCCCCTCTCACTGTCACCCACACCAAGCCTGAACCCCGGCAGGGTTGCCCCAAACCCCCTGAGCAGCAAGCAGCAGCCCAGGAAGGCTCACAGGGGCCGGGTGTGGCAGGACACTGTGTCCTCCCCCTCTCTACCACTGATAGCTGGTGCAGATATGGAGGAGATAACCCAGGGGCTGAAAGGCCCAGCAAGGGGTCATCTCTGGCCAAAAGGTCATCTTGAGCCAAAAGGGCTCAAGCACCAGCTAAGAATCAACATCTTAGTCTGGAGAGCAGATGTGGAAACAGATAACAGAGATATTCTTGACCGAGAGACACTGTTTTACAAACTATAAAAGACACACGAGTTATCACGGAGGCAGAGCCTTCTACACACACACCCTGAGAGTGTGGGGGACTTCTCCCCAGAGTTTGGACGCAGATTCCGCGGTTACTTTCCTGGGAATTGAGGGAAAGGATCTCGATGTGTGCCCCACCAACAAGTGGATGGTAAGATACATTGGATCCTGAGTTATATTATTTATTCGCTAGCTGTAAAATTAATAGTACCTTTAACCTTCTGCTAGTAGTTTATTTTTATTCTTATTCCCGTGTAGTATATAGTTTGTTTTAAGTCTTATGTCTGTTAGTTTTGTGTCTATTGAATAAATAACTCATTCTATAATAGACCGGATCAGCCATTATTAAAGAACTTGCCAACGAAAGTGGGTCTTGAGGTGCTGGCGACCCCAATAAAGCTCCTGCCTGCCGCCAGAGGCCTGGGCAAAGGGCAAAGACTCAGCTAAAACACCCACATCCATTCGTAACACCAGGACACCACGCAAAGCCACCCAGACACCACAGCCCGTGGCATTTATGACCAGCTCAGCTTCTGCAAGGGCCCGGCAGCTTGTCAGACACCGAGATCATTATCTGCAAGGATGCCAAGCAATCCCGATGAATCAATAGCCGTTGTGACAGAGCCCTGCATGCTGAATTAAGCAGAGCTGACAAGAGGGTTGTAAGCACACCATGTTTAACGATCAGATGAGATTTGGCTCCTAACAAGATTACTCCCTCTTTAGCAGGTGTCTGTGTGCTGCAGCGAGATAATCCTGCATAATCAACCATCACACACATGTAAAGTCAAGAAGCAATGGCTCATTAATGAAAATTCTATAGACACAGCCAAGCAGCTGCAGCAAATGTGTTTGACCTCCCAAATTTAATCAGAACCTTCAGCGGTGCCAGGTCTCCAGCACCTGGGCAAGAGCTCTGCTGCACAGTAGGACCCCTGTGCCTGTGTGATCCAGAGCCTGGAGGCAAAAACCAGCGTTCAATGGATCACCCAGAAATCCAGAATTTGTGGTTTACAACCTCCTACAGGTTTACAGTGGCACAAAACTCGGTTTTTTCAAGAACTTGTGTGGACCAAAACTCAGCATTTGCCTGATCTTCTGTGCCTCACTGACACGAGCAATTCACCTGACAGACATCCCGAACCGTGCAGAGGAAACACCCCCTTGATAATGCACCTTAAATACATCCCAGGGTGCTGACAGCTGTCTCAGTGGTGCTCTGGAACACGACTCCAGTACTCTCAAGCACTCACAGGTTGTTTGACACGACAAAGAAGGAAGACCAAACCCGCCAAACCACTGTTTGTCCAAAACCACGTCATTGACTCGCCCTCTGAGCACTATTCCAGTTAATGCTCACCTCAGTTATAGAACTTTCCACTAATTACCACGATCTCAGAGAACACCAAAGCTTCCCAGTTCAACAAAATGGGTGAGTACAGAATGGAGTTGGCCCGGGGGGAAAAAAAAATGCAGTAGGACAGTTGGAACATTTTCTCATTTTCTCCTCTGTTCTCTCGCTGCTGCTGACTCAAGTCTAATTTAGTGTCAGCATTGCCTTCTCACTCATCTTTCCCCTTTTTCTAAGTGTGTTTAATCTGCTGTAAAATTGTTTTCATGGCTGCGGTGAATGTTATTGTAACTGTTTTACAATGTGCATTATCTGCACTGTGTAAAGGATTTGCCTTCTGTATGCAAATCAATGCCTTGCTGCTGCCATTCCAGGTCTGCGCCCTCGCACAGCAACATCTCACATCCCCAAAGGGCACAAATGCTTTATTTCTTACAGAATTCGTTAAATAAAACCACCTGGAACCCAGTTCTACAGAAGCAGAGCCCAAGCTCAGGCTTGAGCCAGAGCTTGGCCAGTTTAATCAGCAATTATTTGGGCCAGGTTGGATTCCTCTGACCCACAACTGCAGCTGTAAGTGCTGAGCCTTAGGAAACCCGGGCTTGAACAGGGATGATCATCAATCACTGGTCTGACAGGGCAAACAAAGAATAAAACTGCACCAAATAGGCCCTGTGTTCTGTGCAGAGAAAGTCATCTTGGTTTAGGACAGTCTGGTTGCACGCAACATCAGGACAGGGAATTTTTAATCCTCCCTAGGCTGGGACACATTAACCAGATTTAAATGATTCAAGGTCAGTCGGTGCTTTTAATATTGAATAAGCAAACCAAGGCAGAAAGCTGCGACACAATTTTCCCAAGATCCCTAAAAAATAATATCAATAAATCAGGCTGACTGCCAGCCCTGGGCCTCCTGCATCAAAGCTGGTTCCACTTGTCTCAAATTTTGCTGGATTGTTCAAAGATGCAACTCAGCCTGCTGGAAGATAAGTTTAGACATTTCATAATTCTGTGTAGACAGCCAGGCTGTAAAAACGAGGGGAAAACTTTAGACTTGCCCTTTTCAATCAATATTTTTCAAACACCAAGCCAAAGCCTGGCTCAGAACTTGAAACTGGAAACAGGAAAATTCTCCAAAGAGTAAAGCATGGGTACACACACACATTCCAGAGGGATTCTCCTGGATGGAGAGAGAAGCAGCTCATCCCCAAGGTCACTCCTGAGGTGCCAGCTGGGCCTCCTGCCACCAGCAGCTGATGAGGACATCCATGGCCTGGTCCCATCAGCTGCCCTCTCCTGGGGAGGGTCTCAGCTCTGAAACTCCTCATTTGCCCAGCTCTACAATCCATGGCCAGCAGGAATTCCTCAAGGAGCAGCTGAGGGTGGAGGGATGGGAATTCTTACCCTGACACGCAGAACAAGTGCCACCTGCACAAGGCACGACAGCTTAAAAAGCCATTTATGGGACAGCCTGGGATGTGGTTCCCCTGCCCTGCAGCCTGCAAAGCAGCTTTTTCCCGTGGATATCCATGGTCACCTCCCTCACGCAGCACAGAAAATCATTCACCAACCTGTCCTCAGCACCTACCACAGCTCCACCTCGCCAATTTACCACTGCAAGTGGTCACAGCTGCTCAGAGCAGCCCATTCCTCAGCCTGCCGGTGCAGGGGCACACGAATAACCAGGAAAATCCATACAAAAAGCCAGGAGGAAAGCCTACATCCCCTATTCTCCGTTGCTTTATCTCAACCACGGCCGTTATCAGGATCTCCAGCAATATTGCCATGGCAACCACAATGCCTCCAGCGCGGGGACAGGGTGGCAGGAAGGAGAGCTTGTCTCCACTTTGTTAGCTGGGTAATTGGTCCTGCTGTGCAGGGTCAGCTTTAAGAAAGATGACAGCAGGTAGAGTCTGTCTGCTCAGATACCAGGGCCACCTTATCCTTGGAGCGGATCTCTTGGATTTATTAAACACTTAAGGGGTTAGTGAGCTGTGAAAATCCGATTCCCCACCGCTGCAGTGTGCTGACGAGGAACTTCCTCCTGCGCTTCATCAAGTTTTCATTATCTTTCTGTGTTTTTGCAGGGAGGGAGGCTTCAGGGATTTAAGATGCTGCAATTTTCAGGCTGCATGAGCCTCTCAAATCAGTTACCCTCTCTGGCAGCAACCTTTTCAAGAACAAGAGCAAGTCAGCTGGCACTGAGCTCTTCAGGCAATGCACAGCACAGACCAAGCCTTGCCTCGGGTTCTTGGTTCTTCGGTGTGCCTACAAACAGATAAACCAGGTCTGAAGTGTTCCTGATGTTCCTTATTTCCACATTCAAGTGTTTTCTCATGTTGAGGTAGAGAAAACAGCCCCAGCCTTGTCCTCGCTCGGATACGAACTGAGGATCTCCAGATGAGGTGTCACAATTCCCCAGGAGCTGTTCCTCACCTTGCACATCCTGCACGGGAGGCTGGAAAAGTCCCTGGCTCCAAAGCTGTGACACCTTCACCTTGTGAGATTGGAGGCACACGAAGCACAGATATCAGGAAAACGTTCATCCATTAACTCTCCTCTTCAAAGCCGGATCATTCCCTGGCTATTTAAATATCAGTTGAGTCTCTATTTCCCTGCAGTTGGCTCAGGCACACTCTGGTGAAACACCCAGGGCAGAGCATCTGAGGGGCCCATTGCAGGGGAAAGCTGAAATTTGAGTTTTTAGGAAATGATCACCTCAGGAGGAGATTTCAGGGGAAGCAATTTCTCCCTCTTCAACATAAGAGACACCTTCAAAAGGCCCCATCTCGTGCATCCTGTGGAGATCCAGCACATGACGGCTACAAAACAGCTCCTCCAAGCACTGCAGGGTTTTTCTCCTCATCTTCCCAAAGCCTCACAGAACCACAGTGAGTATTTTGCTCTCAGCTTCCCCTCACAGGGTTGCTTTCACGAGGCAGGGGGAATCAAACATCCCTTGGAGGAATTTGTGCTATGTGAAATTCAGGAGACAGCAGGAAGATTTTCATCTGGCCAATGGCCTTGACAGAGTACGAGCGACAGAGAGATGTGGTCTGCAATTAAAAATAGCAATTTGCTATTCAAAAAGTGTTATTTTGCTGTAGTTCTTTATTTTAGGCCAGGGCTGGGTTTCATAAAGCACATGGGCTTCCCCTGTAGTGGGACTGAATTATATCCCTCCTAACCATAATATATCACACTGGAGATACGGCTTTATACCGGAAAACATTTTAAACAAAACCAGCAGTACAAATTAACCACTTTTCAACATTTCATATTAATATAATTTAATGTCTGGAGATTTCTGGCTTCCACAGCAACTCACTCTTCAGTTGACCTGCAGGGCTGACACCACAATAAAAATAATTAATATTAGCTGTGCTATAAATACCCACTCATTTCTACTACAGCATGCATATTATGTATGACAACCATGCCTTTCCCAAACTTTAAAATCCTGTTTTACAGGCCTCTGTTCCAGCATAATATCCTCATAAACCACAATAGCAGTGCAGCATAGAGAGGACTAAATTAAAAATTAATGGGCCCTGCCAGTGCTGAGCTTTCTCAGAGCAAGGAAAAGGCAGAAGGAGAAAGTCCTCCCTCCGTGTGAGAGTCCTGCTTGCAAAAAACTAACAAACCTGCCCTTCCTTGGCCCGGGTTTTACAGCCCCCTCCCACGGTCATTTACCCATGAAAAGGAGGAATATCTACTTGTCTTGGGGTGATTCTATGACCGTACTGAATTCCCCATCGCCTGCTGGATCTCTGGTGAACCTTTAAATTGCAAAGGGGAGAGAGAAGCCGAGAGAACTCTTCGAAGTGGCCGGCTTGACCTTGTAACTAGAATGTTTTGCATTCTTTTCTCTCCCAATTCTGACAACATTTGTTGGTTAGAGGACTTTTGCTCTCTAGTCTCTTCGGCTTTCAGCGGAGAAGGGACTGTGATCTGCCTCAGCGGCTTCTGTTCCTTTTTGGGCTGTTTTTGGCTCACTTTTCATCCCAGACCAGCTCCCATCTCCGGACCTGCTCGGCGGGACCCTCCACGGGGGATCGTCGGACCCTGCCTGGCCCGGCCCAGCTCAGGACTGCAGGTTTTACCTACAGAAAGAACTCTAAAATCCATAGTCCTCTTTTAGGGGACAGGGGAGGGGATTTCAATATCCTTTTTTCCCCGTGACAGCGGGGGACTCTGTTTGTTAAATAAATAGTTTTTTTCACTTTCACTCGAGAAATTATTTTCCCAATCCCATGGGGAAGGTGCTGCTGGGGCCGGCTTGCCTGGCAGGCAGGAGAGAGAGAGACAGAGAGACGCCCCTTTTGGGTTGTTTCCTCCTGGCTTTGTGTCCAAACCGGCACACTACTGCACAAGGAAGTCGGGATTGGATTAACACAGGTGGTGTTGAGCTCTGCGGGAGCAAACTCAGAGTTGGTGTGTGATTTTCCCCACCTGTCAGCAAAGGTCATCATTGAGGGCTGCACTCAGGGGAGTGTCTGGGCACAGAAGCGTTTCACAGCCGCTCTTGGGGAGCTCTGAGGTGACAGGTGACACCTGGTGTAGCCCTTTAATGAGGAACAGGAGAGCCCCTCAGGCTCTTCATGAGCATCAGAGAGCCAGATAACTTAAAATCACGTTTTTCAGAGGTGGCTCCAATGAGGTTCTGTAAAAAGACCCACATTGAACACAAAACTGCTCCTTGGCCTGTGCTGTTGTAGCCATCATTGGTTCGGGGTGGAAGAGCATTCAAAAATAGTCTTTAAATTTAGAAATGTGGGTACTCCTGAAAAAGTTTGGTTTCTTCTCCTGCAGAAGGGGAACAAGAGCAAGAGGCTCCACCAAGCTTTAGGAATGGGATATTCCCAGGCACAACCCAAACAGATCCCTGCTGCTGGCCCTCAGAACAGGAGGGAGATTTCAGCACAAAGGGGTTTGATGAAGCCATTCCCAGCCGTGCAGAAGATACAGAAGCTGCCTCTCAGCTCCCACAGATAACAGATTCCTTCTTCGTGTAGGGAAGCAAAAAAGGCTGTTGGGCACTGAGGGAGCTCTAATTCACAGAAATTGAATCCCTTCCTTCAGTCCAATCCACAAAACTATTTCAGCTCTCAATTAAGCAGAACCCTTATTCATTAGCACTGCTAACACCAATTGTGGGACTCCTGCTCGGTGCATTTAGAGCTAGAAAGGGTCTGGGTAGGCACTCAGTGCTGAATAATCCCAGCTCCCAGCTCTTTCACACTTGTCCAAAGGCTCTCCCCACTGCCAGAGCTACAAGGAACACTTAACTTTGTCACTTTAATCATTTTATTTCTAGAAACGGCCCCACAGATCCCTATCCAGTATGGGATTCAATGGGACTGATTGCTATACTGCAAATTAAGTTTTTCTTTAAACTTGGATTTTTTTTTTTTTAAAGCTCATGCACTGAATTTCAGCAACTTGCATTTCTTAAGTAAATAAGAAATGTGCATTTCTTCAGTATTTTTTCCCTATTTTTAATAATTGGATTCAGTCTGTTAAAACACACACAGCTTTTCCATAACTGCTTGCCCAAAACCTTCCCAGCCTCTTGCAACTCCTACTCCAAAGCTCCAGCACCTCTGGACCACCAGAAACATCCAGCCCAGGTTGTTCAGTTCTTTTTAAAAAGCAGCAGTAATTATCTGTGATGAGCCAGCACATCACTTCTCTTGGACTAATGTGCTTTCTACATTTCTCCTTAGCATCAACAGGAAAATTGTTCCATCCTGCACTTGGCACAGGCTGCTTGCACACACTGGGGAGTCCTGCAACACCTTGTAACCACTCTTCTTTCCTTGTCAGGCTCCTCGCACCGAGAGCTGCTCAGCACCAGCCCTGCATGTGCAGAGTGTCACCGAGCCCCTGCAGACAGAGGTGACAGCCTGGACACCTCTGGTCCTCTCCAGCAGGAAGGAAACAGATAACACGGTGCTGATCAAACTGCCCACGGTGCCCTCAGGCTCTTCCAGCAGATAAGAGGCACGTGAATCACTCCAGAGCTCTTGGGGCCACCTGGACAAGCGCCAGAGGCTTTCAGGAGGTGACAGGAGCTGCTGCCTCCTTCTCTTCTCTCAGGAGGTCACAGGAGGTGCTGCCTCCTCTTCTCTTCTCTTCTCTTCTCTTCTCTTGTGACAGGAGCTACTACCTCCTTCTCTTCTCTCAGGAGGTGACAGGAGGTTCTGCCTCCTCTCCTCTCCTCTCCCACTGCAGCTCCTGCTCCACTCGCTCCCGTCTCAAAGTGCTCAGTGCTCTCTTAGGGGAGCCGTGGGAGCTCTGTCACCTACAAATAAAACATCCAGAAAAGCTCTGAAGACCACCCGGGGTTTATGATTTTGCACCCTCCCTCTCTCCCACTTTTCCTTTCCCAGAGAACCCGGCATTAAACGAGAGGATGTTTTACTGAGGAAGGGGCGTCACTCTCAAACACGCTGAAAAAACTGAATGAGGAACACCAAACTGCCCTTAGCCATTAAAATGAAGACACCAGCTCAAAAAACCTTGCTCTCTGCCTCTCTGAATTATTGCCGCAGTTTCAGTGGAAAGAAATGTCCTCATCCCTTCTCTCCCTCCATTCATAGCAAGCATCCATTTATTTTTATTTTACTGGAAGTTACACTTCATATATAAAGCCTACAAATACAGAAGAGTTTATATCAGACTTCCTGTGAACAGCAAAAGTCTCTGCTGGTGCTTTTTGTTGTTATGGTGCCCCATAAAGCCACACAACTCAAAACAACTCCAGCAGAGGAAAACCAACAGACTAAAAGCAGTTTATTGAATCAGAAAAAGAAGAGATTTGTTGCATATCAAGGGAAGTCAGCTATCTGTCAATATTTTTTGATAAAATAAGGTTTCAGGTACTCAAACAAGGGCTAAACCCTTTTAAGAAAGCAGAGAAGCTATTAAATCAACCCACAGCAAATTTCCCATCCGGCGCCTCATTTTTCAGGACATAAAGTAACCCCTTAAACGGAGTCATCATTCGGAGAGAGAGCCGCTCAACACACCGAGGAGTTCTGCAGGCACTCAGCCCTTCCATCAGGCAGGAAACAGCTCCGAGAGGAACCCGTGGCCCCAAGATTTCAGCAGATGATGTTACAAATGGTTGAGGGGTTCTTAAAATCAGTTGTTACTAAAGAGTTGTTTTGTTATGTTTAATGTTATAAATGGTTCGGAGATTAATTAAGTCGAGTTGTTACTGTTAAAGAGGGGTAGTTATAATTAAGTAGCGATACTGTTTCCTATTTAAGTGTTGGTGGTTAGAAAGTTAAAAGGTTCCAACCCCTCCATAGGTTTAACCCTTTGATGTGTGATGTTCCCTAGCGTTTAAGTGCGTTGTTGCTCCCAGAAGGATGGGGATCTTTCTAGAATGTTCCAGGCAGGGAGCAGTGATGTCACCCGGATCCCAACTGGACCAGACCAGGACCAACCGGACAGCGCTGTGCAGGAATGATCGGACAGGGATGCTCCTGGGAAAGGAGCCAAGCACCGCGGAGAAAAGGAACTGATCCAAAAGTGACCCATGGGGAGCTGAGGACAGTTTATAAAACCTGACTGGTGCCTTGCACCGCGTCCTTTCCCCGCGTCGTGTTGGCAGGGAAAGCACCCGGCGTCGTGCACATGCTGCTTGGGTCTGCCTTGCCATTTTGTTCTCAGCTGTTCTGTAATTAATAAATTGTTAAATCACAACGGCGTGAGACCGTCCTTCTCACAGACGAGGTGCAGAAATCTCTGCCCTGCGTTGCAAACGTGCCCGCGGCTGCCCACCGCGCGGCAAACGCCATCGCCTGGGCGACTGCTGCCAGGGATCCGCTGGTGTCCGAGGATGGTGCTCGGGAACACGGGAACATAATTACTCAGAGGCATCCACAGCTTGTGCCCTTCCGAGAAGCTGCTGGAGAGCCGAGGGTTTCCATGGAAACGCCGTGGAACAGCTCAGAGGGAGCTTCCTCCCAGCTGTTTCACGGACAAAAAGGCCCAGCGAGAGAAGGAGCTGCCTTTCTTCTCTTCTCTCGAGTGCGGCAGCTGGACAGCGAGCAACGAGGCCGGAGGGGTGGGAAAGCATTTCCACACTGTGCAAAGATCCAGTTATTATTAAGGTTCTCTTAGAAATTCCTCTGCCCCAATTAAGGTGCAAAAGAGACCATACACCAGTGACAATAATATGGGTTTTACTGTATAGTAAATATGAGAGAAAGAAAAAGGGAGAAAGAAAGAAGTAGGAAATAAGCAGGGGGGACAGGGAGCACCAGGCACAGAATAAAAACAATATCACCACTCTGTGGATCCTAATGATGCTCCATCAATCCTCTCCAGCTGGTCTTGGTGGTGGTGGTCCCCCCACGAGCACAGAATCCTGTGAGTTAATACATCCTCGAGCCAGGTGGCAATGTCCACGCATGTCCCCCTGGGCGGGGCAGTCTCTTGCAGCAGGCTCTGGACCACGAGCAGTCCTGTGGCACCAGGCCTGGCACTTTGGGAGGTCTCTGATGGATGATGGCTCCCCC
>VWPU01017797.1:0-47835 GCA_013398955.1 Callaeas wilsoni | reverse complement strand
CTGTCCAAACCGAGACAAAACCACACACACAGGAAGTAGAGGTGGCAGCCCCAGAATATCCATGTTTCAGTTCTTCTCTATTCTCACCCAGTACTTGATAAAATTTTACCTCTCATATGGAAAAAAATGAGTTGTTATGTGAGTCAGCATGCTGCTTACTCCCACAGAAACAGTCTAGTTGTGACTTTCATGACAAAAGCATTAACACTTTTCCAAGTATCCCCACTGTTGTCTCACTGACTGCATCTGTAGGAAGTCATTTAAATGATTCTTATCTGGCTCCTGATGAGTTTCTTTGCTTGTTTCAGCTGGAGTTAAATCTGACAGCCTATTTTTCAGGCTTCAGATTAGTTCCAGTAAGTGCAGCAGCAGCCTTTTCTCCCTCCTGTACAAAGATACATCTCTTGTGCAACCCTGTTGCAGTTTACTGAGGCAGTGAAATAATCTATTTTCTGCTTGAAGGAGCAGCTTCTGCATGGCTGTTTGGGCTGCAGGCCTCAGGCCACAAGTGGCTTTGATAGATGCAATGGACTATGTTCAGAGGCTCATGCTCAGGAGCCAGAAGGGATGATGGAAGAAGACTCTTGCCCCGTTTGGCAGTCTTCATCCTTCTTAAAAATCCAAGGATAGTACAAAGTAGATCTGTGGAGCAGGTTGTCAAGGGAACCTTTATCACAGCTGGAGAATTCACTGACTGCAGCACCTGAAAATCCTGAAAGCAGTTTTGAAGGTCCTGAAGACATCAGATGGCAACAGATGGAAGTCGAGTTTACTATCTGATTCTTTCAAATGTACGTAACCTGGCTGTTACATAGGAATAACACCAGCTTGGGCAGTTGAGCTGGCTTTCCTAGATTTTCATCAACTACTTCTCCCAGGGTCAGTGAACACTATTCCAGAGACAGAAGAGGTATGATTGTATCATGATGGATTACCTGAACAGTCAGTATCAAGACTGAGAGCTCTTATGTGCTTCCTAGCCTTCCCTCAGCTTCCATAAGCATGAGCTGATCATGAAATCATCTTTATTTTGAGTGCCTTATTGGTGAAACAAAGGAGCCTCATCTGGTAACACTATTTCCCCAAACACAGGAAGACTGGAATGGTTGACACTCTGCAAGAAGAAAAGCAATGAAGAAACTGTCTTAGACAAGCACTTAACAAGACCTGTATCTTCAAAGGTTTTAACTTAAAGAAAGATGTGTCATCTTCATTCTCTTTTTATGAGTTCTTCCAGTCATCAAGCAACACAGAGGAGTTCTAGAGAGAAGTTATTCCGAGTCATCACACTGTTGGGAGCCATTCCTGAACAGAAGGCACAAAATGAAAACAATAACATCACATTTTTCCAGTCTTCACATCTTTCAGCTCTTTGAACCAAAGCAGCTCAGATGACAAATACAGAGGAGTATAGAAAAATATTCTGAGCTGGGTCTAAGTCTCCATTCAAGGACAAAAGCCTTTATATTTGGAAGAAGGAAGTAAGTGGAAATTACAAATGTTCCATCAAATCGTCACTCTAGGATTAACTGAAGGTTTTCTCCAAAAGGGAAAAAAACAAGGAATTTGTTCCTTAGGTAGAAAGGAAAGTGGCCCACAAAGACCTGCTGTTACTGGCTTCAGAATGCAAGCTTTGTTTTAAATCTCTTGCTAATTACAGAAGCTTCTTCAATCCAGTATGACTTTCTGAACTAAACAAAATACTTAGGACAGTCCCACAAGTTTCCCATAGAGACTATACAAAGTAATTTGCTTTTATTTTACTTCCTGAGGTCTTCATAGGTCTCACAATCTTAGTTATTCTCTCAGTGATTTCACTTGCCCCAAAAAATCCATAATTGCCAGTGTAGAAAATTCCTACATGCAATTATTATTTGGGCTTTCCTGGTCTGAAGAGACCACGTCAGAATTAATGACTTTAAATGAATGCTTCTATAGACTTCTTTTGCAGTGCTGCCTGACAATGGACCTGCATTTCCAAGTTGTATTGTCCTACATTTATGGATCTGGATGGGCAAATCAGTTAATGAATGAGACACCTACTGATTTTTTTTATATGCTGTCAATCCAAAATCTCTGTCAAGGCAAAGACCAAAAGAAACCATGAGTCAAAAGATGAAGTTGAGAAAATAATCGAATATTCTCTGTTGTAGGCACTTTTCTGTGTTGAGTGAAAGAAATACATGATTTTCCTGGAACTTCTTATGAGTAACGGTAAAAATAGCTGAATAAAAAATCTCTGTAGTGGTATGGTAAGGTGTGTGCAATTTCCTGGGGTTTTTGCTTGGGTGGGGTTTTTTGGGGGTAGGACATGTTATATAGACATATAGCAAGAAACCCATTATAAACTTTACAATGTTCATCTCTTTTTTACTTAGTTAAGCCATTTTATGTTCTGCTTTGTAGCGTAGTCATTCTTGTGTTATTTGAAAAAAAAGAAAGGAGAAATAAGAAAACATGCTATGAGAGATACTCCTGTAGAGCCCAATGCCTCAGCCTATTCCCTCTGTAGTTACTGAGTTCCCTGAATTTATAAGGAGGTAGTTGGGGGTCTCCAGATGTCTAAGTAGACACTGAAGAGTCCTTACATATTACTCACTGGGAACATTGGCTAAGGTAAGACTGCCAGAGTTTGGTCATCAATTATAATAAAACAAGTATACCCTCTTACCCGTGAAGCTGCAGTGATCCTGTCTCCTCAATCATTCCGGCTTTAATACTTTGCAGTGTTGCTATTCCAAGAAGTTGTGATCTACTGTTTCCAGTGTTATCTTGGAATATATATGTGTATATTATTTATCTTTAGAGATAGTGCTGGTGTGTGGGTGTCTGTGACTTTTGTACTAACAAGTTAAACTGTGAAAATGGAGTAAACTTCAACTCTTGTAGCCCAATAAATTGTTTAAGTGGAATGAGAACATCACCTCAAGAAGAAGACGTCAGAGATTTCCCCTGAAGCTAAAAACATAAAAAACTGTTAGCTGCATTATTTAGAAAAAGAAATTGAAGGAATGATAAAAGGAAAAGAAAACAGATAATTGCAACACAACCTAAAAAGAATTTCACTGGCTCTTTATGAGAGTATCTGGGGAGCTGCAATACAAGCTAATGTTGACAGGTGGTAGGAGTAATTTTATAGTCTAAGGAAGTGTGTAGGCCAGAGGAAGGAAAACGGAAAATTAAAGGAAGAAAGGATCTACAGAAAGCATGGCTGTGTAGTAAAATGCAAGGCAGTATGTCAACATCACACCTTTATTTCTGTAGTACTTTTCAAACTCACTTTGATATATTAAAAGTAAAACATTTGTTTTCTGCCAGCTCTGCAAGTACAACCTCTAGTCTAAAAAGTGATCTGGATTCTTACTGGCTTTGACATTGCTGGTTATAAGGACTGCATTTGGAACACAGCTAAATCTTTTGCTGATGGCATGTGAGCTAGGAAGGTGTCCAGCTCACTGGTAGAGAACTGCTTTAGTTCTGCAGATCCAACAAGAATAAAAGTACTAAAAATATAATACTTAGACAGCAATAGAAGCAGAGCCTGGGGGAAGCAGATAAAAAGTAATTTTCCCATGGTTGTTTGGTCAGGACCAGGGAATAAAACCCAATGTACCAGTTCTGTTTCAGGTGAAAGACAGCATATATACAGAAATAAAAACCTCTAAATCTCTAGTTTTCTAGAAGTTTTCCAATAATTCTATCTGTGCAGTGTTTAGATGCGCTGGAAATTACAGATCACTAAACAAGATTGAATGTTATCTGGGGTATTCAACAAAAAGGGGTGTTTTGATGTAAGAATTGAATGTCTGAATAGTATGGGAGCAGGGAAAAGAAGACCTTTTTATGGCAAATTGATCTATCATTCTTGTAGAACTACTAGAGGGTTTGCAGATTATAATGCTCAGCTGAGTTCTTCCTAGGGAAATAGGTATGTTGCAGCACAACAGATGCGATTACACATGATAAATGGGAGATGGAGTTTCTACTGTGGGTATTACTCTGATATTAATAACAATTTTTAGGTACTATTCCAATTTTTTAAGTGCTAGTTTCTAAAGTTATTTGTAAAACAGTGTAGATCACAGCACCACACTGAAAGTGATGAACTGGGGTGGGTATAGCACTGGGATAAGGTGGATGCAGAGCGCAAGTAGGACCTTTGGAAAGATTGCGCAACAAGCAGATGTGGCACAGACATCATATACCTAACTCCATTCTGCAGCTGTAGTTTGGCCCAATCCTTTCCAGTGGGGAGAAACTCATGTCTGAGTTCATTTGCAAATAGAAAGGGAGAGAGCAGTTGCCTGAGCTGTTGCTCAGCTGATAAAGGCCATCCACTGAACATAGGAAGTGTCTGCTTAATCTGTGCACTTTCTATTCTTTTCCATAAACAAGTAAAAAACAAATGGCCCTAAGTTTACCATATTTTTTTGTCTATGAGTCACTCAGTTTCAATTCACTGCTGCTTGTAATCACACACTTGTCCTTATATGAGGTATAATAAATAGTCTGACAAGTAAGTTTCTCTCAGTTGTTTTTGTACAGTGATCAAAAATGTCAGCAGAGATTCAGACAAAAGTACAAACTCTCAGTGTTCTTATTTAGAAGTTCTCTATTCAGTACATAAAATACAGGTGAAGAGGACTTTTTTCTTCAATACAAAATTGAAAGGGTAGTACCAGTTTTCCTGTAACTTACTTATGCAGTCAGTTTTACAATTTGAGGTAGAAAGTCTTGTATTTTCTTGCAGGCAGACCGTGGAACGTGTGACATTACAGAACCAACTCCAGCAGCTTTTAGAAGCCCAGCGGTCGGAGGGCAAGTCACTGCCCACATCCCCAAGGTGAGGTGACTGGAACGGTGCTGTAGCCTAGATGTGCACGTCTTCATAATATATCAGTTATTGGGAGAAGCTGTGATCTGGCTAAATAGTAGATGTGTTCTGTAAAGAAAATGTGGGGATTTTACCTCGTGAACTTGAAGCTGAGCTTCTAGAATTTGACAGTGAGTAATGCTGATAAATACTGGAAATTTCTGAGTGTGAACTAAATAGTCCCTGCTTCCCAATAGAGTGAAAGCCAGTTTTACGGTGGAATGTAGTATGTTTTGAATTAGATGTACAGCAGAAGATCCTAGAAACCCTAGGAAAGTTGTAAAGTTTGACATTTTGATGGTCTATCATACATTACTTGTAGCAGTAAGTTATAAGAAGTTATCAAAAAACCTGCTTTCATACTAATAAGGCTCGTTATACTCATTAAATCTTTTACCTGCTGTAGCTTGTATAAAAAGTCAAAACTCTGGAAACTTTATATATTGTTTATGTATCCTGTCAGAAGTCACAGAAAGAAACACAAGTTTCAAACATTAAAGAGGAAGACAGTAAAGACAGAAGGCTGGATCTCTCTGACAGTGAGAGATCTGCATGGAAGCAGATGAAGCAAACGTGACTTCACTCTCACAGCAATCTGCAGATGATTATGAAAGAAATATAGTAACTCACATGCAAATAGAGCTCGGTTTATCCTTATTTTTTAATCCATTTTCCTCTTTGGAAGCCATATACAGTGCTTCTCCCTGTTTCAGAGTTGTTAGGGAGCTATATGTATGTGGAACTATAAAACCGGCATAAAAGCTTCTGCAGCCATTGCCAATCAGAGCTTTGGGTCATCAAGTATGAACATGTAGGGTTAGTGGCTGCTTTTTTTCAATTCTCACAGGATCTTGAGCATTTTTCTGCACAAGTGCTCCATGGCCCTGAATTTCATGTGTCACTGTTTCAGACAAGTGCAAGGAGTTACAGTTGTAGATAACAAAGAGATTAAGATTGGAGATGCATTTGTGTAAAGGTATGTCAGCTAGGAAAGGACTGTAAACTCCAAACTCCTGCTGAAGTAGAAAACCACACTGGGAAAAGGTTTTTTTGCCTTTTTTTAAGGAATCTTTGGCTTCCCTGTGTGCCAGATCAACAGGGACAATGGGACCAAAAGCTGTTTTCCAGCTCATTTGGTTTCTGTGATTTTTGCTGCCTGATCTTTCTGAGTGGTCTCTCATCTTGAGTTCTGGTGTGTACCAGGACTGTTTTACTTGAAGTATCAGATAAGATCAGGTGAAAGCAGATCCCTCATCATCTATTATTTCTGTAAAAGTATAGGTTTCAACATCATTTTAGTTAAGTGAGCAAGTCTGAAAATTACACTCTATTTATTTTATTTCATAGTTGGCTACTACTTTTCCTTCTAGTTGGAACTCACTTGTAGATATTTTCATCATCCAAGGAGGCAGTAGCAATATAAGAGAAAATAATCCCTTTTACTAGGAATGTGCACTGTAGATAAATGCATATTCTTCAGTCTGTTTAGATTTGCCACAGGGGGAAAAAAGCATAAAATTAATTGAAAATGAGGTGTTTAGTATCGACACGTGAATTTTGAACACAATGCGAACTATGGACTCATCAGAGCAGAAGGTGCTTGCCAGCCTCACAAGAATCTAAATGTTGTCACCTTGTCCTTGCTTAGAGGAAAAGTGGTTTAAAGTAAGAATGTGAAGTGTTATGAGCTCTAGCATATGTCACAGGAAAAGAAAAGGTCTCTGCAATTTACAGTCTTCACAAATCAGGCATTGTTGAAATTGTTGTTTCCTTCTGTAAAACAGTTGCAGTTTTAAATTTAATTTATTATTCTATTAGTATTGAAATACATTTGTGTCACCTTTCTCTTGCTTTTCAATATTTCATGTCTGAAAATGTTTTGAGTGCAAATCGCCCTTACTTTTTATGAGGTCTTATATGGTTGTTATTATTAATACCAGATGCAGTTTAGATTTATGAAATCATTGCTATGCAGAGAGGTGGTACTTTCACAGGGCTTAGAATAAGCTACTTTTGTATTATGATGTGACTTGGATAGTAGGAATTTGGCCTTGTGGGGTTTTTTTGCATGTCAACTCACACAAATAGGAGTAGTTTCTCTACAGTTTTCCTCATAAAGTCATACTTGATGTTTGAATAACCATTCTAAGTTTTGATTTTAAGGAGGGAATTTTTTTCAGTAAGGAAAAGTAAAGGTACTCAAATTCTAAATAGGACTGGAAGTAGTATTACATCCTTCTCTATGTAATCTTTGTTGTGACATCACAGTAATGAATTCCATGTGAGTAGCAATGAAAAGGATAAGTAACAATAAACTGAGACAGACACATACACTGGAAATGGGAGTTTCACATTTTAGATGTGCCTTGTTTTTGCTGTGACATTTCCTCTTTTTTTCTTTAAGCTTGCCATCATCTCCTGCTTCTGGCAAATCCCAGTGGAAACCATCTGAAGCAGATGAATTATCTCCACCAAAAAATAAATTGAACACCCAAGATGGGATTCAGATTCTTGGCAGCTTGGGAACAAGCACGTCTAGTCGTGCTCGAGCTAAGATAAAAGATGATGACTCAGATAAAATTTTGCGCCAGTTGTTGGGGAAGGAAATCTCTGAAAATGTCTGTATGCAGGAAAAGCTGACTTTGGAATTTCAGGATGCTCATGCATCCTCCAAGAACGTGAAGAAGATTTTGCCAGAGAAAAGGGAGTTGAAGTTAGCCCGACTGAGGCAACTGATGCAGCGGTCTCTCAGCGAGTCTGATACAGATTCAGCTAATTCTGAGGACCACAAGAACATCCCTGTGAAAAGAACTGACAAACCAAGACCTCAACCTATAGTGGAGAGTGTTGAAAGTACAGAGAGTTTGAACATGATGCTTAAGAAACACCCTTCCACAGCAGGACGGCGTTTCCCTTTTGGTATCAGGGTCTCTAAGTCTGTGGATGGCCACAGTCCTTCCCCTACTTCGGAGAGCAGCGATCCAGATAATGAAGCCCCATATCAGTCTGGTACAGTACCTCAGAGCCAGTTTTTTGGAGACAACTCTCCATCCAGCACAGACAGTGCCACTGCCCAGAAGGTTGCCACCAGCCCTAAGAGTGCTCTCAAGTCTCCATCTTCAAAGCGCAGAACCTCTCAAAATTTGAAACTTCGAGTAACTTTCGAGGAGCCTGTGGTGCAGGTGGAACTAGCAGAGTCAGAACTAAATGAGGAAAAGGATAAGGACCGGAGCAAAGGCCTCATGCGGGCTCCAGCTAGCTCTGGGGAGCATGCAGGGGACCAGCTGAAAAGGCCTTTTGGAACCTTTCGGTCCATAATGGAGACACTGAGTGGCAACCAAAATAACAACAACAACAACTGTCAAACAGCAAACCTTGTAAAATCCTCCTCAACGCTGCCTTTTACCTCACTAGGAAGGAAGACAACAGAAAGCAAGGGAAATCCAGCAGTTGTCTCAAAAGGAAGAAACAAGCCAGTGAGTGCACTAAAAGAAGGAGGGCCCTTTTTTTCTTGTCTCATTAAGTAATACTTAAGTTTGACAGCTTCTTTCTTCTGCCTTTCTGTAGCAAAACGATGAGCACAAATACTTTGTTGTATTTGACCTATAAAAAGCCCTTCCACTTTTTAGTTTTGGAAGAATTTTCCAAGGAGTGGCAGGTATTGCTTATGTATAGAGTCTGTACTCTTAAGGCACATGATTCACATATTCTGTGTTGAAAGCTTTCCACAGAGATGTGATTCACATGGAAATGATGCTTGGTGTTGCACTGAGTAACAAAACATACAGTGAGAATGCCAGTCTTGAAGCCATGGGATTTCTGAGGAGTAAATAACTGAAGGACTAGCCCTGTCCTGTCCTGTAAGGACTGATGAGGCCAACAGAAAAAGAAGAATAAGAAGGAGAAATTGCAGAAATGGTCCTTCCTGCTTCTGTGGGAGTTACAGCCAGCCCTAGGTTTTGAAGCTGTCAGCAGCAAGTCTTTGACCGCCTTCTCCTCACAGCACAGTCTTCTTGTGTCAGAACATATGGTTGGCCTGTCACAAAACATACTGCATCGAGATCTTCCCCTCTCTGCAGTGAATAGAGTGCCTTTTCTGGGAACCCAAGGGAAAGAGGGGTGTGTGCAGTTAAAAGGCTGGTCCTGTTGTTTAAATGAAAGGAGAAAGTACTTGGAACAAATGCATCTTTCAAGGTGTTAGGTCATAGGTTGGACTGGATGATCTTAAAGGTCTTTTCCAACCTAGTTAATTCTATGATTCTGTGATTTTGTACTGAATAAAAGAGACAGATGTAGGAAATACTGTGGGTGCAGTATGTTTGTGGAGTGGAGAGAAGTATGAGAATCTGGAGATACAACAGAGGTGAGTGAGAGGGAATGGTAGATGATTTAATCCTCTGTGGAAGACAGAGAGGGAGGGCAGCAGTAGATGGAAAGACTTGAGGTGAAAGAATAATTTCAAGATGAAAAAATATATAGAGCAGGCCAATAGGAGGAGGAGCAGCAACAGTGAATTATATACTGTAAGAAGTATGACAAGTTAATGGGAGAAAAACACAGGAAAATCTTAGGCAAAGAGGAGGCAGAAGAAACAGTGGAAAGAGAGAAGTGGGAAATAGTGAATAATCCGTATTAGTGCGTGCTGTTAGACCGGTAGTGCTATAGCAGACAGAAAGGAAATTAAATGAAACTGAATAAAAAATTCAAAGGAGACCTAAAGGGCTAAATTGAAGTGGGACTGCATTTCTTAAGTTTACTCAGAATCACAATATGAACTACTAATTTGAGTCTTTAAAGACACCATCTAGTCGAACAGCCAATTTAACATAGAAGTATTTTCGTAACACAATAGCTTTTTTTTTTTTTCCAAATGAGTAATTCAGATTTCATAGTGACAGTCTGTCTTCAAAGATTTTCTGATAGATTCCAAGGCTGTGAGCAGATTTTGTAATTCCCTGAGAAATTTGAAGGATTGTATGAGGTAGTTCTAACGGTATTGATGCTGTAAAATGCTTGTTCTGTGAAAAGGCCATGTTTGCATGTCACTGCTGTCAGTATCAGAACTGTGGAAGGAATAAATTTTCATACCAACCCAAAGGACCACCACACCTATCTCAAAGAGGTAACAGATTCAGGCACAAAAAGAAATCTCTTAAAATGTTACTGTGGCTATCTGACTGCATGTTTTAGTAGATTTCAGTGTTATGCGTGTGGGAAGCTCTGTGCATGCTCTTAACTGACGTGGTGGTGTCCCTCCTTAGGATCCTTACTTCAGCTACACCAATCTTTCTTCTAGCATGTTGAATGAAGGACTTCTGTGTAACTATGCTTGATATGTGCTTATGCATGGTAATGTTTAGCATCTCTGTTGCCTTTTTTCAAATTGTATGTGTTAACATTGTTTGTAACTGAAACACTGGAATCAGTTGATTCACAAGAAGGGAAGTAGATGAACATCTAAATTCCTAGAAAAGCAGAAATTTATGATGGATTTCTGCTGATGTCACCATTGAACTGGCTACAGGATATCAGTTCCAAGCAAGTACAGAAAGTATTCATGCTTATAAATCCACCAGGGTGTACGGCAGACTTTGGCAGAGTATTCTGCCTCTGTTGAATAAAAGTCAAGTACCAGATGAGAATGGAAATTAAATTTCCTCTCATGAGAAGAGCAAAAAGATCACAGTTCATCTCTAAATAGAGAATACAGAGAAAATGAAGCAGAATGCTGTACTTTAAGTCTAAGTGCTCTTCTATTTTCACACATTTTTTTTACTCTCCATTAGACTTTGAAGTTAAATCTGTTTTTTAAAAGTCTGGTAAGCTCTGACTGTATTCAAACTCCTTACTTTAGTCCTGTTTCATCAGGACTATTCAGGCAGATAGAGACCAGTCCCTCAGTTCCATAAAGATAAGTTGGAGAAAACAACACTTGACAAAATGTCATTTTATAAGCAAATGCTTTCTAAAAATTTTCACTAAACTCTTAACCTGTCATTTTCACTTAACTCTTAACACTCGCAAATTCCTTATTTCTTTTTCTGTTAAACTGAGATGTAAAGTTAGTGTGATGTTAGTTATTCTTCAGTTCAAGAGCCTAAGTCACTTTCAAGTTAGTATTTTCTAAATATCTAATACGTGGAGGAAGGGAGGTCCATTCACTAGTTTTCTATTGCCAGGACCTTCCCATACTTAAAATCTCAGTTTCTGTAATGGAAATGTGAGTCTTGTTCAGAAGCCATTGGCACAGTGTATGTGAAACCAGAAACTGTAAGATTTCCAGGAGGTTTCATTCTCTCCTGAAAAAAAACAGGGAAACTTCTGTGCAGAAAACTGCATAGCAGCAGTTTGAGGGAGCATCAGTGGGCAGCTTCCAGTTGAAATATCCAGTTGCCTGTCCAGATCATAGAGTAATGCAAAATAATTAATCTCATCCTTATGTTAAAGCCGTCTCTCAGATGTAGGCAGTTGTTGTAATTTGTCACTTGCCTTGTGTAACTGCTCTTGTGTGAGAAATCCTGGCAATGTGGCATTTTCCCAGAAGTGAGAGACAGGGAAAGTCAGGCTGCCACTTGCAGGGCTGTGGAGTCACTTGCTGGGAGGGTGATGGCTGGGCATGAACTCCTGGCTATCCTGCTAGGCACTGCTGGTCCAGGCACCATGTCCTAAAGCCGCCTCAATGACCATGAACACGTGGAGAACCAGAGAGTAGGAAACAAGGAGCAGAGTGCATGAAGAGCGCGGCTTGAGGAGGCTGGTACCCACAAATTAGGAAGTGGGAAAACTGTGTGCCAAAGTTTGTGGCATGAGATTTCCAAATTACACATAAGAATGGAAGTTGTATTTTGCTTTTCAGAAATCAGGACACAGACCTGAAGTTTCTTAGAGCTTCTAAGCTAGCCTTTGTAATGACCTTTAGCATACGTTGTGATTTTTGAACAGCAAAATGGGTGCCTGTCATTTCTCAACTGCATGATGCCCAGTAGTTGCGACATTTAAATCTTAAAAGAACATCACCATTGTGGGTACTACAAGCTCCTGGACACCAAGCCGTGGTGAATTTTCCCTGGATCATCTGGGGAGAGTACATAATTATCATTTCAGAATTATTTTGAAAAAAAACCCAACTTTTTTGGAAAACAGTATGATCTTTTGTGGTTTAAACCTTTGTAGATTTTTATATTGAGCAGTTATATTTCTGAACACTGTCCCAAGCCCGTTTTGATGCTGCACCCTTATTAGCATTCATTAGCATTCTCTGAAATCTGAAGTCATTATACAAAATCTACTTTCAGTGAGATGACATTCCTGTCGACTAGTTTCCAGGACCTTTTTCTTCAGCTTCTATTCTTTTCATTTGTTTTTTTCCTTTTCATTCAAAATACCCCAAAGTACGTTAAAGCTTTGTAGTTTACTTTTTCGAGTTGGTCACAGCTTAATAGTAGAGAACTGTGTTAAATTTTTTAGTGGCCTTTTTAAATTTGATACACTCTTTTTTTCTTAAAGCCTTGGAGGAAATTTTGGATGTGTAAGATGGTTTGGGGTATTTTTTCCTCTTTTGGAAAGATTAGCTAGTTTTTACATATTACGACTCCAAGCAAATATTTGTAGGTTGTTTTTTCTTCCATCTTACATGTATGCCAATGAACAGTTCTTTCCCACACTTTAAATCATCTGAGATCTGCATTACGTTGAGATAAGCATTAACTCACCATATCAGTATAAAACCCTGTATTAGCTACAGCTATCAACAGCAAAAATTGCTTCCTATGTGCAGGCACTCAGCAGAATCCACCACCAGATGTCTGTCAGATAGTAAACTGGGCATGCTTCTAAAACAGTAAATGGATCTAACCTAATACATATCCCACTGCCAGGCCTAATGCTGGATAAAATACAACTTCAAATATATCGTCCAGAAGATAAGTGCTTATATATATGTCTAAAAAAATAGTAACAATTCATACTAGTAGAGTATATCATGAAGATGAAAGTAACTTTGTTGCAGAAAATTTACATTTATCTCTTGTGAACTGTTGTGATCGTACACCACTGCTTGTTGTATTGAGGGCATGTATTAGTGGTGATACAGGCACTAGAAGATGTTAGAAATTTAATTAGAAATTTGGTTACTAGTTAGCAATATTGGTAATAGATTTTCTCCAGGTCAGGAGGCACAGTTGTAAAAGGTATGTCTGTTCAGCATTGTCACTTAGAGACATCTGCATTAGCTAAAAATTTTCCTCTTTGAGGTCGCATTGCCGCTGTAGAGCTGCCAGAGGGGGTCTTTGGTGTGCCTAGTGAGCCTCTATATGGGGAACTCACCCACAGGATCTTTCAGCACTGCAAGCCTAAGCCAATGCAGCAGTGAAAGAAAGCTTCCTAGCATCCTAGCTAAGCATCCTTTAGTATCCATTTCCTATCCATTTCTAAGCATCCTAGCCTTAGAAAGCATCCTTCAGTAAAGATACACGGTTAACACTATGATAACAGCAATGCATGTTGAGTGCAAAATGTAGGTATGGCAAAGAGTTAAGTGCTCCTCTTTTACCTCCTCAGACTCAGTCCTGCAAAGTCTGTCTTGCCTGGCTAAATTCTGTGCCTTTTGCTTTGAGTATGTGACAACTGTAATTTAGATGAATAAAGGGGGTTTTAAAATAAAATGATCACTCATGCCTTATTAGGACGCAAACTGTGGTCCGTGAGGTCAACTTCTGTTAAACCCTGAAGTAACCACCAGATTATCCTGCCATCCTAAGTATAAGTTTCTTGTGAATATTTGGTTCTCTCTGATAATTGTAGACTGAAATAAAGCTGTTCTGGCTTACAAGAGTCAGGCTCACCAATACGTGAGTTAAAGGCGAACTTCGTGCACACACTCTTGCTCTCGCTCTGACGTCTGTCCTTTGCAGCAGCAAATCAGCTAGTCATGATTGTATTGTAGGAGTATTGCTCTTCAGTAGAAATAACTAAAAGTGAAGCTCTTAACTGGTTTGAAAATTGCTGTGGACTGGATGCTTAGTTGGCAATCAGTTAGAAGGTTAGTTGAATAGAATGGGAACATACTGGTAATTCAGAGCTAGAATATATGAAAGAAAGTGAAGAAAACAAGTGCTACAGATATGTTGTGCTTTATTTTTCTACTCTAATTGGCAAGCTGTCATTCAAATCTGCACAATAGATAGATGAATTTCTCTCTGATGATTATTAATGGGGACAAGATAATTCTATTATAGGCAGAGGCAGAAACCAATAGAATGTGTCTAGTGTTGATTGTAGTGGATCTTTTTATCACTGTGATACTTTTCTCTAAAGTACGAGGAATTTTTTGATATTCTGTGCATTATTACCAGAACATTACAACAGCGCACTAATTAATGCTGTGACTTAAAAAGTGCCTCATCATCCCATTGGTTTCCAGGTTTGATTTCAGAATGGAAGTTACAACTTAGAAAAAAATGCACAGTATTAAAAAGTATTTTGTGTAGCACATGTCTAGAAAAATAAGCCCAGGAAGAAGGATGAATTCAGATTTCAGTACATGCAAATGGAACAAAACAGGGTAAATAAACAGATTGCCAACCCTTCTATGTTTTTAGTGTTACCATTGAGTAACTTCCTCCTTTTTTTCTCTAGGCATGATGACATCAACTGGAAAATCCAGAAATCTACCAGTCAAAAGAGTACTGAAGAGCCAGAACTGCAGGAATTCTTCCTCTAAACCATGTCATGATGTCTCACTTAGTTTGAAATACCTGAAATATAGCCTTTTGAAACACTAATATGAGACATACCCCTCACCAGCAAACCAGCAGCTGTTAGGATGCCTTAATTTGTATCAGTTAGACCATATACAGATCTTTTTTATGATATGTGTGTATATGTAACTTGTTTGTAAGCTGTGCTGTGTAAAGGCATGGGTGAGCAGAAGTAACAATTTGAAAATTGTTATGACACTTGCAACCTCCAAAATGTTTGTTAGGCCACAGAAAACGTTTTGTACTTTGTGTCTTGCATGGATATATTGTCATATATCTTTATTTCCCTTTTTCAACAGCATATACTGTCCAAGTTTCAGCCAGGACTCTGCCTGCACAGCTCCTCAGTGAGACCAAGGCAAAAGCATTGATCCTTTTTTGAGTATGTTTTGTCTGTTGTTATTTCTATTTTTTGTAAAAAGGAAATAAAGACAGTGTTAATAGGACGCAATGAGTGCAGATCCTTCCTATGCTTCATTTCCTCTATTGAGCTTTAAGTTTTTCAATGTTCTCTTTCATGTTCATTTGATAATGAGACAACATCCAGTTTCCGGATTTCAGTTCAGTCAGTTAGTTGTGTCAAGAGTTGTTTTAATGTTTAGTGGTCCTTTATCAGCTTTAAAATGTGTAGAAATTAAAAGTATAAATGCAATTTTAAGTTACCAGTTACTGCTACTTGCCAAACACTGGCAGTCTGTTCAGCTTTGTTGAAGTTACTGCATAATCTGCTGAAACTCTAATCCACATTCTCTCAAAGCTGTCATGATCCCTTTATTGAATGTTCTTTTAACTTTTCAGAGAAAATGAATTAATTCACTTTGTTTCTGGCAAACTGTGAGTACATTCTTCAAATGCGTCCTACAGCACAACATCCAAAAGTAGACTACTAGGCAGTCTTTACTTGTCATATTAATTTATATCAAATATGTGTGTATTATTTGCTTTGTTTTGATTATGTTGATTTATTTCCATTTGAAGACTGCTACGGTTTGCTGAGAAACATCCAAATTCATGAGGATTTATTTTGCTGACTGTTTAAGTAGAACACAGGGAAGTCAAAGAAAGTTTGGCAAGGAAATTGTTTTGTTTATTACAAAGACAGTCATAGAATCATGAAGTGGTTTGGGCTGGACAGGACCTTTATAGATCATTGAGTTCCAACCTCCCTGTAGTGGGCAGGGACATAAAAATTATGATATTGTGATAATTAAATTCCTCCAAATGCGGAACTAGTAACTAAAAACGTGTGGACAGATGAGGATTTTGATTAAGTACAATGGAGTTGGTTTCTGTGCAGTTTTTCTTGCCTTTTTTTGTGTGTTTATCTTGACTGTTGGGCTTCATTTATGGTCAGTGAGGAGAGAGAAACTTCCTGAATATGATTCTTTCCACCTATTAGATACGTCTTATTTGCCAGGAGAACCATCTAGTCCCTTCCTACTTTCCCTACTAGTGCAAGCTAGTCCCTTACTACAGGGGAGCTGAGATAGGAAAGCTATTGGAATAGTTACTTAGTATTTGGATACCTTTAATTAGATGAGATAAATGTCTTTCTTTATGTCCGTCTTCAGAGTGATGTCACATTTGGCCACACAGCTTGCATGGACCAAGATGGCTGGATGCCCCAGGCACTCTGTTTGTAGGGTTTGGATAAGCACAGAATACTAGTGGATAATACAGGGCCAACTGAGACATCAGAAAAACAAAAACAAAAACAAAACCCCACACACACATACACACAAAAAACCCACCCCAAAGCCCACACAACATTAAAAAATAAAAGCCTGTACTTCCAGAAAGGAAATTCAGAAATTCTTTCCACAGTTGTTATCTGGCACTTGGCAACCCTCTGATTTTTTAGCTAAAGTGATAAACCTAGCACTCTAGCTGACCTGTTTAAAGAAACAACCAAACCTCCAAAAATATCTATAAGCCAGGAACAGCAATACCTCTAACTGGGCCTTCTGTCATCTGTGTGCATATGAAAGATCTGAATGCAAAATGAGAAGAGACACATGTGCTGCAATTGCCAGAGTGATGAAAGAGAGCTGAAAAGGAGAGATTCTGTGTCTGGTAGATGGGCTTAAAACAAACTGACAATTCGCATTTTTGAGAATGTGAGGAGAGTTGACTGTGTTCATGTGAATGGCAGAAGCAGCAATCCTGCTGAGTGATCTTGTCTGACTGGAGATGTGTAAAGTCTGCCACAGTCTGTAGTATCTAGCTGAAACGGGATAAAACTGAATTTCTGTGAAAGGATTTGAAGCAGACCAAGATGTAAATATTGTCAGACCCTGGAAGTAAGAAACTGCCTACTCTAGAGGCTGAGGATTTAAAAGTTACCTGCTCTCTGCAATGTAGCAATTTCCAAAGTATATTCTTATACAGCATGTGGAGAATCAAATTATGCAAGTATCCTAGGGCAATGCAGATTACTGTATGAGATAAGATGATGCCAGGAGTTGTTTAGGGTCTGTGGTTAAAGATATCCATGGCTCCTGAGCACATTGCAACAGCAAGGTATTTTGGGGCAAGCTAGTGCAGAAGAGAGGCCAACTTGATGTAAGCATGAAAAGTAGTGTCTGGAAGGCTTAAGGTGAACTCATGTTGTATAAACTGATTTTATTGTTCTAATTTGTAGTCCCTTTCCTACCTAGAGCCCCAAAGCCTGCACATGGTACACTCTGATGTCATGCCTATTAGAGAAATGCTGATTCTGTGATCTTCAGCTGGGTGATGCCTGTGTGCTTTGCGTATTTGTATCCTTAGTAGCTATAAAATCCAAGTGCCTTTATTCCTTCTGTTTAGTTTATAATCCTCCAAGCATATCCCTTCTGGCATGAGCCTAAGTCAGCCTTCTGTCAGCAAAGCATAAGCATTTCCCAGAGGCAGAAGAGATGATCAGGGAATTTCCACCAAACATCTTCAGAAAATATTGCTTACCCAAAGCTTTTAACAGGAACAGAAACCCCTTATGATTACAGCTCTTGCATAAAAGAGTCTCCTCCATCCACTCAGAAATTTTTGATCAAAGAAGTCAGTGATTTTCTAATGAACCGATGTGTGTCCTAGTAAAACTGTACCTTTGGACACCACAGATACAAAGAATAACTTTTCAGGATTTGTCACCCAGAAGATGTCAGAATAAGCCTCTCAGTGTTTGTCTTGCAGTCCTATACCAAAGGTAATAAACAGGGTGCCAGAGAACAGTAATGAATTCCCGATTTCAGGTAATCTCTGACTCTCCTTTTTTGAAAAACGAAAATAATTTGCTAAGAGCCTTGTGATTTTTTCGTGGTGACTGATTTATTTGATTCTCATATTTGAGATGAGTGGCATATGGATACACATGCAGCATCAAAACTGCAAGAATGGTGTTTTGATTACATCAGCCGAATGGTGGGCTATACTTTGTCCTGCATTAGTAGAGCAGCATAAATATTCCATTAATTTGCCTTTCGGTGTCCAAATTAGAAGTCAAATACATTGGTTTAGTAAGGTATTAATGAATAAAATAACTATAGTCAGCATAGTTGCTATACCAGGTGGATAAAAGAGCCTAGTTAGACAAACAGTTTAGATTTAACATTCATTTCATTTTAACTGTCATTCAGAAACCTTTTTGTAACATCAAGCTGGCATAAGATCAATGGCATAACAAAATATGACTGGCAGCATAACAGTAAAAAAAAAATACTCCAACATCCACTTATTTATAACAAAATGGTAACTGTCTCAGAAATATGCTCTCTCAGAGCTGGTTTGTTGCATATTTCATCACCTACCGTCACAAGCAATGTCAGAATATGGTCATGCAACAAAGTCAAAATTAAAGTAAAAATGTGAGCACATCATATGCCGGGTATGAATTAATGGATTAGTGAATGGATCTCAAGGTGAGACAACTTTGCCTGCATGTAGACTGATTCACCTCATGTGCTTGAAATATTTCTTAGCCTTTTAAAAATCTACTTGATGAAAAGTCAACAGAATGATTTGTTTAAAATGTAGTCCCTGCATTTGTAGCATCAAACTGCAAGGCTTAATTTCTGTCATGAAATGGTTTTTCAATTACATAGTAGGAATAATTTCTCAAAATATATTTCATTTCCTATCGTATGTTCCGAAATGTCTTTCCAACTGTACATCAGCTGTGCCCAAGTATGGGCTGTTTTTTAGTTGGCTTTTGTATAACTTTGTTTCTCTGCATTTTGTGTTGGAGTAAACAAACAGTTGTGCAGGAGAAGTACAGCACATGCCCTGCAACCAGAATATCCTTCAGACAGAACTATGGTGAGCACTGTATGCCCAAGTGTAAAAGCCCAGGCAGGGGACTACCTGCAGTTCATCCTCTGTCTCTGTAGAATATCACTGCCCTATCACCTTCTTACATGCACCAGACATACTACTCACTATTTGTACCCATCTTTTCTTCATTATAATGGCCACTCAATATGTAACTTTGATCTAAGTATCAGAGACTTTAGACAGGAGAAATCAGATAGGTTCTGAATATGCCACACAACCTCTTCCAAGTAAAGGGTTCTATGTATGCAGCACCAACCATCCATCCTCTTTGCACACATTTAATAATGCATCGCCAGTTTTCCAGATACTCCAGTTTTTGTAGTGTGGACAGCTTTTGTCTAACATATATGGTCAGCTGTAAATAATAGCTCTAGCCATCTGTTTCCTGGAGAACATTTCTTTGACAGCTGCAGAGTCACTTCCTTTCCCACTCTAACAGTTAGGTGTTTTGCCAGTGTGTTTACTGGCAAGCAGTGTACAGGAAGAAAGAAAATAATTATTCAGGGTATATATGGGAAACTGATAAGAAATCCTGATGCTGTTAGAACACAGAGCTAGCTTTTTATCTTTGTTTTCAGAAGGCAATACTGCTCCAAGAAAAGAAAATCATGTGGGTCTGGAAGTGAAGGGAAAAGGCCTGAAAGGAGTTTGCCGTCTTTCCTGTACAGACATGAACATAGCCTTACGTGTAGGTGGAGTATGGAAAAATGCAGCTTAGGGACCAGTTCAGGGGCTTTGCAGTTCAAAATGCTGTGGCCTGGCCATATACCTATGTGTTTGCATATGCATGGAAGTGTTAAGACAACCGTCTTCCAGTACACAGCTAAAAATGAGGATGGAAATAATGCCCCTCCTTGTTGGTCTGCAAATTGTCTACTAGGGGCAGAACAAGAAGCAGTAAATATAGAACTGTAGCAAAGAGTATGGTGGTCATGTGTTAGCAAAACTTTCCACAAGTAATCATAGCACTGGAAACAATAGGCAGGGAGAAGATGGGAGAGAGTCGTAATTAGAGGATTTTAAGAACAGATGGGAGAAGCAACTGTCAGAAATGACATGCCAATGACAACCATCAGAAATGCCATGAGACAGGCAGCTGGACTTGGATGACCTCCTGAGATCCCTTTCAGGCAGCTCTCCTTTAATGGGTCTGTGATTGTACTGTAACAGAATCAACTTAAAAGACTGTGAGGTCTTTACACCTTGTGACTTTATAGCACTGTCAAGACAACCAACAATTCTGCCAGTGGTCCATGATGTGGCATTTATTTTCTGAGAACACTGGTCAAATAAGGTTCACCTACAGGTTTGCTAAGGAATCAAATAAGTGACTTTAAGCTTTCTTGAAAATGTCTATCCAAATGTGACAGCTTCTAAAATATTCTTCTGATCTAAGATAAAATCCTTTTGTTCAGTGCAATGCCAGTTTTCACTGGACACCAGGAGCTATAAGCAAGAGTTTGTTTACAGGATTCTCAGATTTCACTGGACATACAGTAGTGACACAGGATAAAAGCCAATGTGTCCAAGGCCAATGGAATCCTGGGCTGAATTCTGAAGAGCATTTCCAGCAGGTCAAGGGAGGCGATCCTGCCCCTCTACTTGGCCCTGGTCAGGCCTTATCCGGAGTCCTGTGTCGAGTTCTGGGCTCAGCACAAGAGAGACATGGAGCTCCTGGAGTGGGTCCAGTGGAGGGCTACGGAAGGGAACTGAAGCCCTTCTCATATGAGGAAAGGCTGAGGGAGTGGTTTAGCCTGGAGAAGACACCACTGAGAGGGATTCGTACCAGTGTCTGTGGACAGCTGAAGGGAGGATGTCTAGAGGATGGACCACGGTCTTCTCACTGGTACCAAGCAGTAGGGCAAGGGACACTGGGCAGGAACTGGAGCACAGGAAATTCCACCTGAACAACACGGAAAGCTTTACTGTGAGGATGACTGAGCACTGGAACAGGCTGCTCGGAGAGGTTGTGGAGTCTCCTCTGTGGAGATATTCAAAACATAGTCAAAACACATCTGAAGGGCTCTTTAAAGCCAGACTTGCTGCTGGTAATGACATATTCTGGGAGGAAATGAGGACAGAAGAGTTTCATCATCTGCATTAGCTTCTTCATAAAGTACTCAGGCCTCTCACTGAACAATAGCCGCTGTGATTTGCACTGCCGTAACACCTGCAAAGTGGCAGAGGTGCTGGTGCCCCAAAAACTGTCTGCTTTACTAGCAATGAGAGCAAGGCCTGTGCAGAAAAGAGCTGCGCTGTAAAAGCACGTGTGAAACAGGCTGTTGGCAGTTTTTTCCTATTTTTCAGAGGGAATTGTTTGTTATATGCCACTGGGTGAATTTGCTACAGGTACTACTAGCTCTCTTGGGTACCTCATTCTGCAGTTCACTCCATGCTGCAGTGCTCACTGTTTCCTGCTGGTGTCAGGGGATGATTCACTGAGGTTGCTCAAGAAGAACTCACTTGGCAGTATACAATAGGATGCTGATTAGATCTGTGTTATTCCAGGTGCTTTATTTACCAAGTAAAAAAGTAAATAAATCAGCCAAGTTATTTTATTTCCTGGAGCATGACATCTAGAGGAGACAGTAAACTTCCTCTTACCATGAAGATTTAAATCCCAAAAACATGTCTGAGTCAGCTGCATTTGTGTGAACTACTTTCTAAGACATGTGATAATGAGAAAATCCTTTGTGTAGCCCTTATGGATGATGTTACAGATCACAATTGTCCTTGGATTTCCTAAAATCTTAACAGAAGAAAGAAATATCCTCAAAATCTATAGCCTATAATTTCTGGATCCACTGGGAATGCATTTGCAAGAAATAATTTTACATGCATTACTTTTAAAATAATACAAACAGCACTGTGGGCAAAGTGCTGACTGGTCTCACCTAAAAGTCACTTGGATGTCTCACTGTCTTGAATGTGTTTGCCTGATATGTTCCTGGGCATACTCTCCTAAGTGGCTTTTCTGAAGCTCTTCCCTCTACAGTATGGAGTAGAAAACTGTCAAACATATTCATGAGGAACTCTAATTCTGTGGTAGAAAACTGCCATCCAGTGACATCCAGTGTCAGCACTGAGGATAATTTTTATCAGTTTTTAGTAGAATATCAACATGTCTTCACAAACCTTACGATACTGAAAGTAAGCGCTTTAAAATGTACTTCAAATCTTTAAAAGAAATTAAGAACAAAGATTACTACAAAGAAATCCCATTGTAGATATTCACATTGAAAGCCTTTGCAGTCTTCATATGAACAGGCTAAGCATATGCTGAAACAGACCACAGTAAAAGAAACAGGGAGAAAATCCTTTTTATGCTGTAGCAATAAAAAACCCCAGGCATTCTCCTACTTTGCTTTTTATTATACTTTTAAAACAAACACTAAATAGGCACATGTTTCATTAAGCAGTGTTAAATAAACAAAATATTCATCTGGACATAAAATGCATATGTGCATTCCAATTTAATTTGAGGTTCTGTTTATGAAAGTCCTCTACTGGAAAAGTAGTGAACTCGCTCTTTCGGAATTTCTGGTTTTGTTGCATAAAGAAATTTGCCACATGACAAATAGTAGGCATTTACAGGGAGCTGCTTCAATGCCTATATCAGCTTTTCTCCTGAAAGACAGGAGAGATTTGCACTTCCACATGAAATTTTTAGACCAGAGTCTGTGTATTTAACATGTCTGTTATCTGTTCTGAGCAACCTTTAAAACAAAGACTGGACCGTGTCCAGCAGAGACTAAGGAAAAGAGCGTTTGGTGTTGATTAAAACCAAAGCAGCTAAGCCTCTGGTGTACTTACATTGCTGTCTCTTAGATAAGTGCTTGGCATTCAAGAGGCCCCTTCATGCTCCTCCTGTAACTGTACCTTTCAAAGCAGTGGGAAGCCACCATCTTTAGGACTATTAAGTCGGGTAGGGGAAGAGAATGAATTTGTTCTCAAAGTAAAGAGAGTACAGAATTCCAGAAACAGGAGAAATCCATTTCTACAGAGATTGATTTTTCATTTCTACCCTTGTCCTCTATATATGTGGATGGATGTGGATAGATATGCACTATACACTCTTTAATATGTATATGTAAATGTATAGATGCACAGCAGAAGAATTTAAGATATCACACAGGTATAACACAAAATACAACTTGGCAGTTACTGTTAAACTAGCAGGTTTTCTCTGGCGTTTTATGTTCTTCATCTAGATTTATGGAGCAGAACCTGTCAGTCAAACACTGCCTATTCAGCATAACAGTAACTTCAAAGCACTGAAAGTATGTTCTGCAAGGCAACAGAGAGCTATTTAAAAAATATTTCACATAAAAGCCTCTTTAGGAGCCACAGTTCTCCTAATGATATATTTAGAACTTGATTCAAGATGGTTTGGAAAGGTCTTACATACAAACTTTTTAGAAGACAAGTTCAAATCATTTGCATTGGAATTCTATTTGAAACTCAGTAACAGTAAAATCATATGTCAGTAGTATGATTATCCAATTAGTAAATATCCTCAGAGTATTAGTTTCTGTATTCCAGATGCTTTTTTTATGCAACACTGAGTGCAGCATGCTCCAGGTTTTAAAGCATAGGTCTCTAACATTTTCTCTAGCTCCAGGCACTAAAGTATTACAGGAACATTTTTCAGCAAACTGTTGACAAAATGCAGAGACTAAGCTGTCAAAATAAAAGGTATGTGAGTAAGAATGCAGATATCGTTTGCATACAATAGTTTGGATTTTTAGTTGCAAATGAACAGTGTCCTGTGTGTGTAGACCACAAGTGACTGAAATACATCATGGGGATGCTGGCTGCCCTGTGGCCTCGCTGATCACCAGAGGGAGACAGAGCGTGTAACATTTTAAGATAGTGCTGAAAGTGGCAAGCAATGCTCAAGGTAAAGGTAGCATGAGATTACGCAAGTTTCCAAAACAGTGACAGATGTGAATAATAATGAGACTTCACTGCTCTGCTTTGCTTTCTTTTGGGTGGATGTGCATATGACAGGAGATAGATGAGTAACTTCATACCAGCAGAGGACAAAATATTTCTGAATATAAGCAGACTTACTAGTAATCATTTTGTTTTATTCTAAGGTAATGAAATACATATGAAGACACAAATGGTTTGACGAAATCAGCGCAGAAGCATGTGCATATGTGCTTTTTGGGGTGCTGCCTTGTTGAGAGAGAACAAAGGCAGTGTTTGAGACTCCATCTTCACACCAGAGGGAACCTGTTGTTGTTAAAAAGGACATGTCTGAAACGATATGTAATTATTTCAAAACTTCTTAATGTGATGTAAATTTTGGTGGTGAGAATACTGAGAAGTACATTCTCTTTTATAGCCGCAGTGCTTGCAATTAACCTGTGTTACAACAAGGCTGAAAAGACAGCAGAGATGATCTCTGCCTGACACTGCAGAGCAGTGAGATCATCCTGTGGATGATGAACTCAAGCCTTTACTGTTTCATCAGCCAAAATAATGATTTAGAAGTCTACAGTGGCTGTAGCAATGACTGTTGGAAAAAATCTAGCAGCCAAAAATCATGGTACTGCTCCAGGCAATAGACCAGCAGGTCTCAGAGGCCTCATAATTACCTGGATGAGATGGCTTCTCACAGGTCCCATAGCTAATCAACATCCTCTGCTCTCAAGAACTTGCATTTGCTAACTGCCTATCTGGCTAAATGACTTTGTTCTGCTTTCTATCTTACTTTATTGATAGGAAAGGAAAAACTGGCAACTTAATGATTTGCAAGTAGTTGGGCTGTCAGACAGTTTTTCCCTGAAAGCACATTCAGTGTCATTTCCCTGACATGTCTTGGAGCAAAACCATTCTGTAATGGTCAGGATAATGTGGACTCTCAAGTATTCTGTATTCCAAAACACACACAGAAAATCTATCATTTCTTCTGTGTACCACCATGACTGCAGGCAGGAGGAATGGATTGCTTACAAAAGCACTCATTTTAAGTTAGTAGGCACAAACAGCTTTTATATGTTCAAACACAGCGGTATGAAAAGTTACTTAAAGTATAGGGGAGAAGAAGGAAAGACACTGAAGCTTCCAAAGCACAGCAAGGCAAAAAATATTTTTTTTTAATCAGATAGCTCATTTTGTCTGTTCAAAATAGCACCTTCATATATGGCTCTGGCCTTGGCTCATTTTGGCTATTGCAACTGTTTTAAATTTAGTGTGGAAAAAGTGTCCCACATGCCAGTTCTATGAACCATTTCTTTTTTAGCACTGAAATAATGCCATTTCTTGATCAGTCAGGCCAACAGGATTACCTGGTTGTTAATTGTTTGGATTTGGCTTTACTGAAGTTTTTCATATTTAAAAATAAGCCAAAATAGATAAGCAGACACATACTGTTCTCTTATTCTATTTCCTCTCACATTTGTCAAGTTTGTGCTAGTTCTCACTAGCAGAATGAATTCTATATAGTGGCCAGAGAAAAGAAGCCATTCTGTATTTCTGCTGGTAGGACATGCACTCACATGAGTAATACCTGGACTGGGATTTACTCTGCTAGTTCATGGTTTGCTTTAGGAAATCTCTCTGGTAGTGCAAACAGAAACTTAAGATGGGGGAAAGACTTTTCCAAGAAAGCAAAAGCTTAGAATTACATCTATTTTGAGCACCCATTTGGAGATCACTTTAGAAAATATATACTACTATCATTTTTATTTCATCATATCTTTTGCTCCTTTATTTAGTCATTTACACAGTATCCATCATGATAAAATGTAACCATCTGTACTATGTCACATGAGCCAAATAATCCTTCTAATGAAGTTCCTTGGGAATATTGTCATTAATTTCCAGCTATACTGGGAATTTTTCCCAGTGTTTAAAATTAAGTAATATCTTTCATCTCCAGAGATCCTCAGAGTTTCTCACATGCTGTGGGCCTGCCCCCAGTCATACTTAATTCTTCAAAGAATCTGCCTCCAGTGATGGGATTTAGGTTTTAGTTCAGCACATGCAGTGTTGAGTGTGTATATATAGTGTTTTTATATCAAAAGCAAACACATTTTGTGCGAGTCCTTGAGTGTGTACATGCACAAAGGCAGGTTGTGTGTTTTAAAGAGCCATTGTTTCATTTACTGGCAGAGCGTAACACGGGAGAGGCTGACAGGAGGCAACGGAAATGTTAACTATTTTGGCATGAGAGTCAGGAAGATAGCTGAGATCCAAAGAAGCAATTTGATGCTTTTTCACCATCTGCAAAAAGATTTTTCTCAGCTGGTTGGTACAGGGAGCTACAGATCACGAGTGAGCTCATGCCTGTGTCTGTCTCGTAGAGCTTCCTGCTGCAGTTGCTGGAAAGCCCATTTTCTCTCTCTGCAGTTCTCTGCTAAGGAAGGACGATGACAGTATGAAAGTGGAATATTTAAGAGCTTCTTATGAAAGACCAACTTCCAAAAACTAGTTTTATTCCTTTTATTGGGTCCTTTGACTTAGAAAATAAGTTACAGTTCAATTGTAATAAGAAACTACTAAGAACCTTCCTTCAATATCCATGATTCTTGTTGGAATCTAAACCTCACCATTTATTTTCATCTGCGTTCTTTCTCCATTCTTCTTCTGGAGAGAAGGAAGAGTTAAGTCCACATTCTCACAGAGGAGTAATAGTTCTGCCCAAAAGACAAGTCACAACCAAAGTATTTAATTGTAAACGTCTCACTGAAGAATTGGTACACGAATGAGACATGACTTCATCCTTTAACCTACATGCTTCGCTGGTCTAGGGAACCCTGGTGGGTTTGGCCCATTTTAGTCATAGTTGTCATGGGAGATCCTTAATGACTTAGTAAAGTAGCTTGAAAAAATCTCCATACAGAATCCAGCATATGGTATATTTATTGGCAAATGTTAATCCCCCTAGGAACAAGTTCTGTAGTAACAAATGATGAATTATGTGGCTTCATAAGCACTCATGTCATCAAATGCACCACTGACCTTTTTACATTTTCTGGGGGATTTTCTGCTGTGTGCAGTTTCTCTGGTTTGGAAGTGAAGCAGTTTAACACTGTGTCCTGAAGGAAACAGGTAATCAATAATTTCAGTTTTGGTTACTGTAAAAGGTAAATGAGGCCTGTGTATTTGTTGGGTAAGTAAGCAATACAGGGTTTAACAATCCTTAAGCAGGGCCTAAGAGAGAACGTGAATACTTATAGTACAAGGACACAAAGTAGATTTCCTTTACAGGAGAAAAGAAGTAAGAGTAGGCAAAAAAGGCCAGTGTTAAAACACTCTGTGTTTAACACAAAGAGTGCCAGAGGGAAAACAAACAAACAAACAAACAAACAAAAAACCAAACACATTTCAAGCATGTTTTCTGAGGACCAGAAGCTAAACTGGGAAAATACCTCACTCCACTGAACAAGTCTGTTACAAATCTTAATGTGAGATAGCCACAAGGTAGCCTGCAGTTAGCAACCAAGAGGATGAACTCCCATTGAGGTTAATCTGAGAGATGATCTGAATCTGTTGCCTGGATCCTGTGATTATAATTTTGGTCTTGGGTTTGTTTGGAGGTGGAAACTCTAGGAACTGTACTGACAACAGAGAAAGCCTGCCTGAAATTATCAGATTTAGAAAGGGAGCTGAAGATCAGGATCCAGTCATGTCTGGCTGTTTCCATAACTTGAGACTAATCTGCCCACCAGGACAGTGTCTGAACCATCATTTCAGCAAAGTAAGATTGCTGCTGAAACCAGAGCACCTTTTCCAGCAGAATGATTTTCCAAAACTTAAATTTTAGGATCTGATAGAAAGAAGCAGCTATTACCAGGAGTATGTAACACACACAGCTCTGTGTATACAGCATACAGTCAGTGCTGCACACAGGTACCTACTGGCTGCAGTACAGACAGAGCTTTGACAACAGATGCTTTCTTTTTCTCATTGGCCATAGATCATGTTAAATTCAAAGCTAAATTCTTTGTTGAGCCAACTGATGAATTTGAGTTCTTCTGTTCTTGACTTAATCACTACTATACTCTGCTTTACCCAGCAAGAGCTAGTATCAGGGAAGGCAGCCCCTATGGGAGAAATTGAACCTATATTTCACAAGGTGCATCAGCTGCCAAGTGAAACAAAGGAATCTATAGCTGCAGTGGTAGTGTAGTTGGTTTTGGTCTGGGTTTCTCCCTGTTGCTCTGCCCAACGGCTGATATGAACAGCACACTGTGTTGCAATGCATGCACCCAGCTGTGGACAGACAGGCAGCTGTTGGAAACACCTTTTATCCATGTGGCTGAATCTATAGAAGGCATGTAAGTAAGCATATAGGTAAGTTATCTTGATTGTAAAGTCACTTGTGTAGTAGATACCAACATAACTCTGAGGAACGGCTAATATTAGTTTACCACTACGTGCCACTAAAAACCATGCTAGAAATTGTTCAGTGAGTAGTCGGAAGGAAAGAGTGAGTTGTTGGCTGGACCACCACCACTGTTTCTTTCTTTTAATGTAAATCCTATGGGGCTTTTCTCCGTGGCTTGTCTGGGCTGCACCATGCTTCACTGTAGAAGCTGAAGAGATTCCAGGTGGTGCTGAGAAAAAAATGCCACTTCTCCATCTTTGTGAAGACTGGCCATAACCACAGAAACCTGCCCAGAAAGCTGTGCACTTCTGCAGCTCCTCTCCTATCTTATGTCTTAGGATGCCTATGCACATCCACAGAGAATGTTCACCAGAGATCTGTCAACCACCTCTCTTATCCCTGATGCTCGCCCTCAGGCCCCAAGGTAAGTAGAGATGCTTTGTTAGCACCACAGAAACAATCCTTGAAGTACCACTAACCCAACAAGTATGAGGCAAAAAAAGCAGACCAGCACAGGCACACTGGAAAACACAGTAATTTAAGCAGACTGAATCGCTTGGGGCTGGAGTTGCCAAGAGAATTTTTGGGCCATGAGAACATTTATACACCCTGGGCCTGGGCTGCCTTCTCCATCCCATCATGACTTCCAGCCCTAATTGATTGGAACTGCCAAGCCTGGCTGCCAAGCAGAATATTTTTACAATCCTGGTTCTATTTATGCACTGACAAATACAAAACTTGGTGTCAGAAAAGAAACCATGAAGCAGAACTGCAGAAAAAGAAAGGAACTGGCAGAGAGGACTATGAAATGATGAACAAGGCACTGAGGGGTGGTGCCACATGTTAGTATTGTGCCTGGTGCAAGCGAGTGCTGAGAGCACTTCTAGAAACATGCCTGTACAGGTCTGTGAAACACCCTTTGGCAAGATGTTTTATTTTGAAATATGCACTGGCCTCTGCTGGAGATGAACTTGCTTTTCTGCTTTCAGTCTGGTTCAGAGACAAATGACACCCAAATTTATCACCTTTATCAGAGCATTTTAAAGCATGGAACCAAACCTACTACAAAATGGAAACCACAAAGGATCTCAGCAGAAGCGGAATATTTTTATTGTCTGTGACAGAAAAAAAGTGTGTTTTGGAAAAAAACTTCTTCTTTCTCAGGCAGAAAGACAGCCTTTGTAGCCATGGAGGAAAAGGTAGTGTCCTGGTTTGATTTGTTCAGCTAGCCAGAAGAATTGGTGCATGTCCTCTAGTTATAGACGAATCAGCTTGGTGGACCACAATGTTCTTAAGGCTGTTTTTTACACCAGTACCTGACAACCCTGGTATTTATTACAGCTGACCCAATCTAAAACATCTTTTCAGTTTCATTGCTACCTAAAAAAGACACAAGAATAGTAACAACTTCTCTCACAACAGCTTCTCAGCTCTGTTTCTGCTTATGCAATGACCACAAGCCTTCACAAGCTTGTTTGTCTTACTTTTAGTAAGATGGGGCCGTCTCTGCAGTTACACTTGCTGTGCTTTTATGAACGCATCAGGCTTAAATAGCACACTTGGTAAAACCCAGAGAATATCTCAAGTACCCCCTAGGAGACAGAGAGGTGAGGGTATTCTGTAATGCGATGGTTTTTACTTTATCTGAGTTCAGATTCTCTCTGCTTTTGCTCTTTTGCTATTTGGTATGATGAACTTTCAATTCCTGTCAGTCTCTGAGCTTCCTACAGCACAGACTGTCTGCAGCTGCCAATCAAAAAGTGAGAAGTGGGTGCATTTCCAATATTTAGTAAGACCTTATATGAACCCTTTCTGTGGGTTTCCTGACTATAGCCATGAGCAATGAGATGCCCATGCAGTGACTGGAAGCAGATAAATTTATCAAAGGAAAGTAACAAAGCAAGGAGGTTCAATAAGAAGCTGTGTTATTCCTTAACTAAATACAGCTGCCATCACAACAGACTGGCCCAGAAATGGTTTAGTGTAGTTAGATCAGTGTCCCTTCTCATGCAGTAAGTAGGTGACCTGATCATTTATGTGATCCACCAGGAATGTTTTATAAGCAGACCTGCCATATAGTCATTTGTCACTGCAGGACTGGGAAGATGACTGCTGAGTTCTGCCCTTCTGTCTGCCTCCAGTTATGAAAATTGATTGTGTATTGATTGTATGGTATATTGACTGCTAACATCATAAATGAGGACTGTAAATCTGCCTACTTTTTCATAGCTAAGTTAAGGGACTGCCTACACGTGAAGAGTGCCCTACCGTGTTTTCACATCCAGGCTTTTGTAGCAGCAGCTACGAAGGGGGAGAACAAATGCTCTTATGACAGAGCATCAGACTGAAGCACGGCCAGGTAGGTAGCTGCGGGCACAAGAGATGAAAATATCCTATGAGGTGACCTAATCACCTCTTTCTTCCCACTCAGCCGCGCTGGAAAGAAGAGATGCCAAACCTTCCTTCGGGCATCCCCCAGCAGGTGAGACGCGAGGCTTCAGCTTCTGTCCTGAAGCAACGCCGCCGGCCGTGTGCGGGAGCGCGGGCGCCGGCGGCGAAGGCGAGGATTTCCCTGGAAGCTCGTTTCCTCGAGGAAAGCGCCAGAGGGGGCCCTCGCCCCGCGGAGAGGCTCGGCGGCAGCGGGCGGGCGGCTGGAGGGGGTGTTCCCTTCCCTCGGGAGCGTCCCGCGGCCGCGGAGGCGCAGGACGGGCCGGGAGCCGCAGGAAGCTCGGCGGCCCCTCGGCGCCTCCGCGCTGGCCCCAACCCTTCTCGCTCGCCGGCTTCTTTTGCCGCCTGCCAGCGGGGACCGAGCGAAGCGGAGGAAGGAAATAGAATTTTCAAGTGCTGTCCCTGAGTTAAAGGGTGCGCTGGAACGTTTCTGCCGTCGGAGGTAGCGTGCTTGCCCTCTGCAAAAATAAAATTAAGCTTAGCAGCTCAGGAGACGCGTTACTGTGAGCAGCTTTTTCCAGCTCCCCCCTCAATCCTCTTTCCCTGTAACAGGCAATCTGAGAAAACGCCTGTGCAAACACATCTGATGATTTTGCCACGTTTACTAAGGCATAGCTGGATCTTGCGTGATTTTGGAATGGGTAGGCCTCAAAGAGAAAATAAGAGAAATGTGGCGAGATTTAGTTCCTTCCTCTGTATCCAGGAAAACCATCCTCAAAGGGTGTCATTTTCTCAGTCTTGTCTGATTTTCCAGGAAAGTAATTTGTTTGCAACCATCATAAATCGAGAGTTTGAAATGAGGACTCTCCAGAATATTTGTCCTTTGCTTATCAAGTGTATTGGACGAAAATGATAAAAAAGATACAAAAGGAGTTTTCTCTAGCAGGGCAGCATTTTTTTAATTATACATAGAATCAAAGGAAAGGTAGTGAAGAATTGATTTATCACTCATCAATAGAATTCATTTTATCTCTGAGTCTGATTCCACAGCACAGCATTAATGCCAACAGGATAGTGCACAGGAGTATGCAAGAGAAAACCACTGTAATACCTAGTCTTAAAGTACGATCACGATTACAGCCATCGCTGCAGAACAGTTTGTTTTGTAATTATCATTCTCTGAGACCTCATGTTCTCTACAGAAATAAAAGAGTGAAGAGTTGTTATGTATATTTCAGACTTGTTCCATTTGCATTTAATAAGCAAGTACTATGTACCTGATCATAAAATAAAACCAGTCCCTGATGAAACAGCCCTGCTGTTCAGAGTCAAGACAGACACAGAAAGGGATGGAACAATGAATGGCAACGCCCCCTATTTTTATTTACTCATGATGTTTCACATTTCCCTGGGTTTATACCTTGTGCAACCATCTCACTTTTGGGGGCTCTCTTCAGGTGCAATGTATTATATTTGATTCCTCAAATGAGCCATGAGCTCAGTTTCATGATGACCTGGAAAAGAATTTGTGTGGAAATTGTAAAGTGCTTCCTTTTTAACTTTTTTACAACTGTCAGGATAATAAATAGATGGCCAGAAAAAAAAAAGATAAAAGCACCAGGATGCATATAATCCTATTCCAATAATTTTTATGCACAAAGGAGCTAATATTGGTTTTGAGAGTTTTGAAGTAATCACTGGATTATTTAAAAGCTATGTATAATGAGTACTTCTGAAGAATTTTTTTCTCTATAGGAAAATGTACAAGAAATTTTAAAGTTAGTGCACAGTTGATCTTTTTGGTGTACATCTTTTTAAGTATAAAGGGAATATCTGTATATTTTTTAAATAATTTCTTGTATGAATAATTTGGTCATCTTTCTCCTCTGGGGATTAGAAAGGTTTGGTTTCTTTGCCAAAAGGAAGGACAGAGAGAATGATGCTGTCTTTACACTAATGATTCTAATGGAGTCCTCAGACTGTCAGAATTGTTGTTTTGTCAGCACAACCTGCTTTGGATAAACAGAGAGAAGCCTGCTGGAAGATAACAGCTAGGGAGGTAAAAATGAGGAAAAATACAACTCAAGAATTTGAGATCAAAGTTACCTATCTTCTCCAGAGCTGTGCAGTAAATCCATCTCTGGGAAAGCATGAGAAGGTGGCACCAAGTTGAACTTGCTTATGACCAGCTGGGGCATCAGTCCGCTGCATGGATATACCGATGTGCCCCTAGAATATAAACTCCACAGAAATTGGGATCTAAAACTGGGTTTGTGGCTCCTTGCAGCTCAGGAACCTTTGCAGGTCCCTGGTTTTTGCATGGTCCTCTACCTACTGTCACCTCCTTCTGTAAGCATGTTTGTCCACCTTCCTCTCCTTAGGCAGAGGGTGTCTGAGCAGTCGTGGCAGAAGTGGAGTCACAAGGAGACAAAGCATCCGGGGAGAGGGAATGGACTACTTTTCGAAGAGCCTTGAAAGCAGACTGTGAACATGGACAGTGGAAGGTCCTCTCTCTGGCTGGAAAAACAACAGGTGAAAGTAAGGAAAAGCCAGAAACCTAGACCATTTACTTGCACCCAGGTGTCTCTGTGACCTTTGGGTGACATCATGTCACCCATCTGTCAGCCTGGAGCCATGGATCCATTTGATGTGCCCACATGTCAGTGGATAGCCAAAAAGCACAAGGAGGCTGGGCCTCAGCTGGCAGTTATCACCCAGTGATGCTGAACACTGGACGTGTTTCTAGTGATCTTCATGCTCAAACTTCCACTGAAACCAGTCAATGTTTCTAATGCTTCTCTAAACTGGGTAAAGAAGCAAAGCACTGCTGCTCTGAGTTTTCTGATAAAAGTACAATGGCAGAGAAGGTATGTGAATCTGAGAGCCCTGAAACATCACATCAGCAATGTTCCTCCTCCCAGCTCCATGCCAGTGCTGCACCAGGGTGTCACTTCTGTCACTTTCACGGGGGCTGAACACTAGAGATGCTATGGCTCTGTTAAAGTGCATATCTACTTGGAAAGAGCTAAACCTTCTTTGGTATTTTGTGTCATCCATATAATCATGCTTTAGAGTTTTTACTTTTCAATGGGTCCTGGTTTTACAATAAGCCCTGTCGGGGGGAAAAGGATTGGAATAATAAATAAGCCTGAATAGGGTGCTTGAATAATGATCCAAGATCTGGTCTTTCACAGGATTCAGGGAAGCCATCCTTTTCTGGCTTGCATTAAGCTGCTGAGATGCTGCTGCTAACCTGATACATTTCTTGTCCATCTTGACTAAAAAGGTAGCATTTGATTTGGAAATAGTACATTTTTTATTTTAAATGGAATAGAAAAAAATTGATTTTAAGCCCTAATTGCATACATGTCAAATAACATGTCACATTTAAAGGCTGTTGTGGGAGCCAACTGGTGTAATTGTATATGGACAGTGTTATCTAATTTACCCTGCTTTGTATGATTTACTGGTATGTTTTGCTGTGGGTTGCATTATTTAGTTGTTTGATAATCTCTTTTCTTTCTGTTGTGATTTATGACGTGGCATTTCTGCTTGTTTTATACCAGTGTGTTATTTTGTCAATCAAAATCTCTTTGTGCAACAGCAATATACAAAAAAGGTAGTAGAGAGCAGCCCATATAGTGTATCTAATATTTACTTTAAACAGATTATTTATGGCAAAATATATCAGAGGAACCAATTTGCAGAGCAATGGTTGGTTATATGTAAAGAACAAATGCTGCAATCAGCACTCTATGCATTTGCTTGTGTATGTTTTGTGGACCTGTACAGTTGTCTAAATGATTAATGGGGACAAAATGAAAACTCTTTTTTTTCCCTTTTGAGCCTTAGTACTTTTCCCTTCTTTTTTGTGATGGTGGAGTCATATCCTCAGTCTTTGCTACATCACATCTCCTCACCTTTCTAGCCTGCCTGGGATAGAAGGAGTGCATTCAGGGCGTGGCTGTTGCCTTTCTCTGCTGAAGGCTGGGGAGGTGCAGAGGTTTTTGTCTGGATTGGTGGCTGTGTGTCCCTGAGGCACAGATGATGAGCACAAAGAGGATGGAATTCTCTTTTGAGAAAAAGGCTTTGAGGCTGTGTGCTCAAGAGGCTATGTAAGCAAGCCAAAGGCAAGATGTAGAACACATTAACTGTTGTCCTTAATATCTTCTAGTGGGATGAGAGTGCCAGTGCTCCATTTGATTGCTTTCTACACAATTATCAGCCTTTGCAGTTCATAATACATAATTTTACAAGCTCTTTACTAATCACTTACTGAGTTCTTTATTTATGAGTAGTAAATGCAAGAATTTACTGAAATTAAATAAAATGCACTTTAGACTTGTGAAACACGTGGTTTACTATGAACTCTCCACAAAATATGGCAGTGAAGTGACAGCAATACTGATACTATCATACAAAATAGAGCAATCTGTGAGCTAATGCTTAAAAGAAATCTTCAATTATAGTGCTTTCCATTTTATTAGAACCAACTCTACTAAGACAGGCACTCATTCAGAAAATCAACTGGAGTACTAAGCAGTTGAATGATGATGTGTAGAACATGCAAGCAACCTTCTTAGATCGCTGCAGAGGGCATAAAGTGTTAAATTAATGCTACTCAGGTTTGTACCTGTATGAATTCATGACCCTGATCCCAGCAAAAGAAAAAAATCAAATTGACTTCTGAAGACTCAAATTCACCCATGATATTAATTTATCATCCTTAAGCATTACATCTCTGACTATGACCTCAGTTATTTACATATAATTTAGATGTCAGCATGGTATAATCAGGACTTTAAATGGTTACAAAGAAAACAAAAATAAATTGTATTTAGTGAGAGGGAGCAAACATGCCTGTAGTAGTTTAGGAGGGTGGTGCCTTTTTGTTGATTTCAAAGGGAATGTAAAAGAGTGCAATGTTGCATGAGATGTACTTATATCTCATACCTCTCACATATTTGTCATGGGGAAAAAGTGAATCTGTTTTTAGAAAGAAACCTTGCCAAAAAAAAAAAGGGAGCATGAGAAAGTGCAGTTCCCACCCCAGCTGCGAATTGGTATTTCCGGGTTAAGTGACCAGAAAGCTTTATGGCCCTTCTCAGAATTACAGGTCTACATGCTTTCTTTCTCTGTCTTTATCTCTGCATTCACAGGCTCAGTGGATGCTAGGTATTTAACTAAAAGATGACAATTTATTCACTTGAAACAAGAAAACTTGACAGGTCCAGATGACTTTAAAATTTACAAAGTAAACAAAAGCAAGACAGAAAATAAATAAATATTTCACATCAAAGCTGCTGCTGAGAGTATCCTTATTTTTATAAAATATCTGGAAAGGGCATTTTTTAGGGAAATGAGACGATAAGAGGGGTGCTGGTTTAGATGGAGGAAATAAACAGGTACTGTATTTTGTTATCTTTCCAACAAAACGAAAAAATTCAAAAAATTAACTGTGGAGGCAGTGTTCAGAGTGTATATAAATCAAAGGCTTTCCTTTAATCCTTTACTAATCCCTTACTTATCTTGCCTACTGTACATGCATTGTTAACAAAGATACAAACAGAGCAAAGACACACAGACATGCTAAAGGAGTTAAATTCCAGTATTTCAAATACAAAATGCAGAATGCCCGCCACTGAAAAAGTCTTTGCATGCCTGACCCAGGCAAAGTTAGTTTTTAAGATTCGTAAAACATTCTCACAGTAGTTAGCAGCTCATGTATTTTGGAATTATTGAATCATTTTTTCTTTTTTAAATCATGATAAATACAAAAGATTTGTATTGTAAATTTGTATTGTATTTGTATTGTAAAGATAATGTAATGATTATTACACCTTTGGATTATACCAGTGTACTAGATTCTCATTATAATTTAGGAATAAGTAACAGAAACGTAATTCAAATGCTTTATTTTATGTGTATTTTATGAGAGAAATTCAGCTAATATATTTATCTTTTGCTAGAAAAATACTTCTGATAGAAGAACAGAAGTTGGTCCCTAAGTAATATTCCAGTCCTTTCTTGCAATTTAGTTCAAGATGAAGGTTGTGGAAAATAATATAAATTATTGGCAGTGACACTGCTTATATCTGAGGAACAGACTATTCTTGGTGATAATGAATTTGACATTTGAGTGTTCCAGAGATCTGCAGTATTTTCTTAAAGGATACAATGCAACTGGAATTTTCAATCTGCTGTGTTTCAGACAATTCAAACGAGGTATGGCTACAAAATGAAGCACAACTTTGTTTAGCTTAACCTTGTATTTTGTTTAATTTCATAAATTACCCCAATCACCTTGATTTTAAAATTGAAGAGGAAAATCTTTCCAGATATGACTTTTATAATCAAGTGTTGTTGATTCCACATCCTTTAGTGCATGTTTTAATGGCTAAATGTGAAGGATTATCAAGTCATTGAGTGCAGAGGCATCTGTGACTGTTATTATTTAATCCTAGATATTTGTCTGAAAACTCTATACCACTGTTCATTGTGTGTATGATGGTGCTGCTGGAGGAGGTATGAAGCAAAGTTATGAACAAAATTAACTTAAAAAAAAATTTTAAAAATCCAAACAACCAAAAACCCCAACCAAAAGAACCACAACTCTTTAGAGACTGGATAAATAGTAAGAAGCATGTTTAATACAACTAATTTATAGATGAATGTGGTGCCAAGCTAGAATACATTAACAAGGTAAGGCTGCAGGGTCTCTAGGTAAGATAATATATTGCTTTCATTAAAAAGCAATCTGCATGGACCATATCCACTAACACTGGAAACTCTGCAGCTGTCACCTTTATCAGGGGAACAAGAGCAAGCCACTACATTTTAATCACTGGAGTTTGTCAGGAACGAAAAACAGCCAGCTTCCCACAAATCAACAGACATGTATCCTGATAAGGAGAGTGAATTGGAAAAGGACAGCTACACCCCACACTACACCACCTATTCTGGAGTGATCAAAGCACTGTAATTGTAGCAGATAAATCTACTGAATTAGGCTCTGGGATGAAACACCCGTCTTTTCACAAAAGAAACACAGGTTTACTTGAGTCATCTGTGACATATTTCATTTTCTAGTTTGAGTATTTGCAGTAGTTGCCACAAAGGCAACAAGAAAGAAAAATAGGATGCCTGTATCCAAAATCTAGTGGCATTTTTTCCAAAATCTCTTTCCTGGTCATTACACAGTAATTAATATCAGAACTGCTGTTCCCAGGGTATTCTTTTGCATAGCTCTGACAATAAAATTAAACATGGTTATTTATTAATACTCATAGCCTTTGAGTTTGTCATATCTGATATACATGAGAGCAGATACTGTTTTTCTACGGTGGATAATTATTCTTCAAAGAGAAAGTACTAAGGAATTGAAAGAAGCAATGCTTGGGGCAAGAAGAACTTAAAAATTCTTGTAGAAGAAATAATATGAGAGTCAAATTTTTACCTCTAGTGCAGTCATAGTTATATGACAGCTTTATTTTGGGCACCGATAGCAGATGCGATCCCTGTAACGGAGAATACAACGAGGATTTCCTGTAATGAAAAGAAGTATTTAAATGAAGAGTTTCATGGAAAATGTTTTTGTCCAAAGGAAATAAGGAAATCTGCTTGTTTGTGGAGAGAAGACTGTAACTTTTTAAGGCAAGGAGGGACTGATAGACAAGAATTTTTTTTTATATGAACGAACACAGTAAAAGAAAATTACTTTTTTTAGGGAGAGTTATTTTAATTTCCAAGAGCTTGGGAGTACTGATTAAAATCAGTTTAATGTGACAGAGGGGTCTTTTAAAGAGGAGTTATTCTATTACTGTGCATCCAAGTCTTGGAGGGAATGAGATATATTCATTTTACAGGATTTACAGTTCTGAACTCCCCACCGTGTACTAAATTTGGTAGAATTAGCCCTTTTCTACAAGCTAGTATGATCTCTTCTGGCAGTCCAGATGAGAGAGCTTAGCTAAACAGTTTATTACCATTTGTACCTGAAGTTTGAGATCTTAATCAACAGTGAGAGGAAAATAAAATAAATACTGCCTCAGTAGTAAGGTACCAGTATCAGTACTAATCTTGAAAAGTATAATGCAACAAGGATCATTATTGTGATCTGTTATTTGCTGCTCATGCTACATGTGTTCTTATTTATAGTATTTCAAAACTTTCCAGCATTCAGAAAATATTCCAAATAAATCAATTAAATATGTTTTATTGGAACACTCCAAGGCAGTTTCAGGAATGAGATCCATGCTCCTTTTGCATATTTACATGCAGTTAACAATCACCAAATGTCAAAGCCACAGATCTCAGAAATTAAATTGAGTTCATAACTAGAAAAGTTACTGTGAGGCTATCCTAAGAACTAAATGTCAGAGGGACCATCCTGTGGTCCCAATTTAGCAGGCATGTGGGGGCAGGCACCAGCAGTTACAGACAGAGCACCACAGAGGCTCTGGCAAGTGCCTGGGCAGTTGTGAGGGATTCGCATCCAAGCCTCCATCAGAAGCCGTGGACATGGGCAGTCTGCCTTCCACAGGCACTCTGACACGGGATGAGGTCTGTGGCTGTGGGTTTGCTTCTCCCCGTGCCCCAGCATGACGTGGTTACGCCAGTGCAATTAACCAGAGTTCACAGGCCTGTCGGCCGTATCTCTGTGCTGCTGGTAGGCCTGGCTGGCTATCCATGAGAACAGCAAGAGGTGATTACAGCACTCACTGCCGAGCAGGTACCTGAGAAAACCAGCCCCTGTCACTTTCTCTCTGTTTTTGTTCATGCTGAAAGCTGTGGTATCCAGGCATCGCCCCCAGCACTCATACATGTAGAGAGAGCTGCATACATGAACTCTTTTCCTGCATGCTCACTGCCCTGTTCAGATGGTTCACAAACACATGATTTTCTGTGTTTTCACTGAGAGACTTAATTAATTAATTAATTTCAATATCACAGTGGTTATATATGTTTTACATTTACAGAGATGGGGATATCAGAATCTATTGCAATGGGTGTAAGAAGCTCACTAGACAGCAAAGTTGTACCTACTTCTGTTTCAGGCAGTTTAATTCTATAACTGATCTCAAAATATAAGAGAATGATGTTGATGAACACTTCTGGAAAATAATACAGAATTTTGTTTTCTAAATTTCTAAATTCTCTCATACATGTCTATGTATGAGAGAGAAACAAAAAATCCAGGGTGGATTTTTTTAATACGCTCAAAACCTGTTGGTTAGCTAAAAACCAGAAAACCAAACATGAAATCAGTTTATTCTGATGTTTCACCTCTCAAAATCAATTGTTTTTATCTGCTCTGCATTTCAACAGCCTTTCTAGATGCAAAATAATATCCAGAATGGCAAGAGAATCAAGGGTTTCTTTTTGGCTATCATTTGCTTCTGGAATAAAAATTTGAGTCATCCATCATCTGGAGAGCTACTGAAATAAAATCACCAATATTCTGTCAACTCTGTGAAGGAAGTCCCATTGTCTTTCTGTTTTCTTGTACTTTACAGGAGAAGATCTGAGTATTTCATGTTGATTGCTTGATTGGCTGCACTGGGACTCTTTAAATATACTAAAAAAATCAACAGTCTGGTACAAATCAAACACAGGCTTCTATCAATCATGAGCCTGGGGTATTATCTGAGGTTTTTACCCAGAAACATGTCATTAAAAGTTGCAGAAATTAATTGGTGCCATTGGCTGTAATGGCTTTCCTGACACAGTTTCTCAAATGTAAAGAAAAATTATGGATAAGGCAAATTCCTCATGGGATTTTTATAGATGTCTGCTTTGTTCTGTTATTGTTTATTGCAAATGTTATTACTGTGATCTATTGCCCCATCATGCTTTGTCTATACTGCTTATACCATTTTGCAGCCCACAACACAACTGAGGGCTTCTGTCACTGACCAAGATAGCACTTATTTTTAAATTCTATGTTTTATGTATTCCTATAGTGATCTCTAGGCGTTAATTTTGTGTGTTTAAAATTTCATACTTAAACAGATCTTGTTCTGATTGAATAAATGTTGCCAATGATCTGCCTAGAAGAATTGTGGATCTTGTCTCAGTGTGCACGTCTGCTGCCGTTAGTTGGTAGCTGTACAAAGCTGCAGGAGTTACTCATTTATTTCAGTTGTTTTGATTTGCATATCTTTGAAGCAGGTCTGCTAGATGACAGCTTTCACTCCCTTTCTTTTAAAATTTGTTATCCATAAGACCATCTTCTTAATTACAAGTTATTTTTACCCTGCGACCTAACCTTCCAGAAAGGTAAATCTTTTAGGAGCAGAAAACTAAGAAATGCAGCCTATGCCTTACAGCAGTGCAAAAATAGTAGTAAATGAACCCCACAAATTAGATTTGAGATTCACAAAAGATTTCATACTTAATACTAGCAGTTCATCTTAATACCATCACTGAAGTAAGATTATACAATTATATGCATTTCTAATTCTGCAATTATATTGCATTTTCCATTCTGGGGGGTTGAATGATCTTCTTATAGGCATTTGGGACTGTAAGTCTCTCTTTAAAAAAGAAAAACAAACAAACTGACAAACTGCTGTGAACGAAACTTTAAAGTGTATTTTTCTTCATTAAACCCTCTCTGAATATTCTGTGTATAACTTATTGAACTTTGAGGTTAACATGTTCAGGACTTTCTGTAAAATGCTAATAGGTTGTATGTGATATGCTCTGTCAATATAACTAAAACTCAAAAATCATGGGCAAAGAGGAAGACTTATTACTGTATTACAATCTCAGCAATGTAGGGGTGTTTCCTTTACCCCCCTAGGCTTCAGGCTCATAACATGCATGTGGGAAGCGGTGTAAAAGGATCAGCATCGTTAACCATTTACACAGCCTTCAGACTGTAAAACAGTGATGTTTAGCCTGTCACCTTTCCGTTTTAATCTCTTTCTGCTGTGCACATTAGTAGCCTGTCTTCTGCCCATACCTTTTGGTTCTGCCTGGTGACACAACACCACGACACTCTCTAGTTCTGGTAATGTCAGTGTGCAGCTTCCAAACACACACTTTATCTCCTTGTCGCTGTCAGTTTGGTCTTGATTGGTTAGTTTCAGAGCTGTGCTTTCAGACTATTTGAATTGATTATGTTGTGCTAAAGTTGTAAATCCTTGCAGAGCCCCAGCAAGAGTTCAGTGAAAACAGAAACAATGGCCTGTGCGGTCTCATGGGACCAGTAAGAGAAACACAGATTTTCTTTCATAAAGGTTTTTTGTGGTGTGCCTTCTCTTGCCACTGATAGTCTTATTCTACAAGATCAAGGTTTATGCAGTGATATGTACCAAAGTGTAGGTTTTTGGTGACCTATTTTATGTGTCATTATAATGGCATCCTCATTGTAATAGTCAATCATCCCTATAGCAAAAGTATGACCATTTTTATTTAGACTTTTGCTATCATTCTCAGGAAAATAAAGTCTGAATTTTAATAACTCTACAGGTTATGGCCTTTCTTACGAAGGTTGCTCCTGCAGTTCAGCTTTTTTTGTTAGGCTGGAGATGTTGACAAGTCCCCTTCTGTGGTTCTCGGATCAATGAGAAAGGCTTTCTCTACCTTTCTTTTGTGATTTCCAAGAACACTATTCTACCATTTTTCTTTCTTCGTTGTTTCAGCCTCATGTCTCCATTATGGGTCATACATCTCATATCACTTAATGACACTCACTGGAGAACTGCTAAGAACAGCTGTATTTGGTGTCACACCATGTCTTCAGAAGACCACGTCAAAGGGATCTAAGCTAGAGCTTCTAGTGATATTGTTCCCATCAGTAATTATTTATTTTAGGACCACAAACACCACCATACATTTAGCTAGGTGCTTGGGCCACAACATCTTTTAACACTGAAGCAGCCAAGGTACATGTATTTTTGCAGTGCGTGGAAGTTAAAGCGGTGCTTAAGTCAAGAGATCTTGCCTGCTCTTTTCTGATCACTTTCCAATTCCTTGTGATTTTTTAGATGCTCATTATGAGTATGCTCATTATGAATGCTGAAGCCATTCAGTGAAGGTGACACAGCATGTCAAGTGATATGACATTTACAGCAAAAGATGTAGTAGGCAACATGTATTTTTATTTTAAACCAACTAAATTAACTATTCATCACAAAAATTTAGACTACTTATTATCTTACAAAATTGTAATCTATTCTTAAACATCTCACAAAAAGGCTCTGTAATTCACACCTAGAAATCTAAAATGATGTCTGAGGTCTCATAAACACTGTGTGTCTTTGTACCAAAAACAAAAATTAGTTGTATGTCAAGTGCCTTACTCATATTTGTTTAATCTCATTGTAAGAATGCTTGGACAGTATTCTGTTTCTTCTTTCTCATTCAGAAAAAGCTTTACAAAGATACTCAGAAACAATGGATCAGAAAGTTTCTGAGTGTCTGTGAGAACTGCCTGTACCTAGCACATTCCCTTGGTTGCCAGCTCTGAGGGTGAGACCCTCAGGAGATGTGAGGAGTAATCCAGAGAGGGTGGGCAGTTGTCTGCTTCAGTAATTTCTGCCATTCCACTTTACCTTCCCTGGGCCTTACAGGGTAAGGAGGCAGGATGCCCTTACTCAACTGTTATTTCCCCCAGCAGCTGATCAAAGGATGTATAAAATGGATACAAGGACACCAGCTTGCTGAAGCTCAGCCATTTCCTCTGCTTCCCGCCAGATTCCAGCAGTAGTAACCAACAGGTCTCGGACCAGTATTTCCTAATTATACTCAGTGTACTGCTCTTCTGACAGTCGTCCTTACAAAGAACAGCTATAAAAATCAGCTTGTCAGTGTGCTCTGGGAGTGGAGTTAGGTTTTCTTAGAGAATATGGTTCTGATTTATTGAACATGCCGATCGCTTGACAAAGTTAACAGAGAGAAACCTTCATTTCTACCGAGTCATCCATGTAGCCAGGCTACAAGCCTCTGCGTGAAGACCCTGCAGTACACACGGAAAAGGGCTGTTGTGGTTCCACACACAGTAGTATTGAGGGGATTGCAGAGGACTTGCTCCTACTTTCTCACTGGTGTACCTGTGCTGTTCCCAGAGTGTAGTCAGGTTCTTTTAAAGCCCTAGAACAACAGGATCCAGACCTGACCATTTTTCAGAAATGAACATGGGTTTGATCCTTAGTTTGTGTAAACTGGCACAGCTGCGACTTGCTTTTGTAGGGAATGTAGTGGCAATTTAAAACATTTGAGAGGCAGGCTTACCAGGGAAAGCAATGAAAAAAGAGACATAGACCATTAAAAATATGTTGATAATAGAGTTTTTTATATATATATATTCTGCAGGCTTGTCTTTAATCTTTGAAATTTACATAATTTGCTGTCTCTGAGAAAGAACATTAAGTGGTTTTGATATATTTTTGGAGGTCAGGCACAAAGTCATGCTCTTTTAGAGGCCTTATGGCTGTTTGTGCTTTTTTGATGTTTGTACCATCGTGCAGACCTGATAAGTAGATGAATGACCATGATAAATGTGCATAATGAGAAAGTGATAAGAATTGCAGCATCTGACATGAGTTATGTCTCTGTTGTCCAGAAATGGAGATGCTCTACTTTTATCTTTGCTCTCTAATTTCTTAATTAGGAAGAAAGCATATTTTCCACCCAGTGCATATATATTTGGCAAGGATGCTGTGTAATAACAAGATATGTCTGCCAATGACCTTATTATAGATACTGCTGTACTCTTTTTGCTTAAAAATGTCTCTCCTCCTTAAAGAGCAGGAGATACAGGATCAAGGTTTATACAGTGATATATGCCAAAAATTTCTAGACATAAAAGAGAGGAAAGATTAGGGCCCAATCCAGCAAGTATTTGAAAATGCATGCTCATTTTCTCACATACAAGGTCTGATTCAAGTTGCTGGGATTAGTTTTATGAGTAATGACACACAGATGCATTTTGAAAAACCTAGCTATTGAGATCAGATTTTAATCTAACTTGCCCAGAAAGTCTGGATCCTGGAAGCCTAATAAGGAAAAAATTCCCTTTAATGAGATTTTCCCAGCTGATAGGCCTCTTTAGAAAAACAACCAAAATGTAGCCATTGAAATAGTCCTCTAAAACTGAGCCACTGCATGCTGTTGGAGAATTAGACCTGTGGATTAAGAAGATGCAGTCTGCATTCACAGACCTTACCTTTGCAGAAATGAACTGAGTGGTCTGAATGAATTTATTCCCAGGACGCTTTCAAGCCAGTGATTGTTCATTGTCTTACATCTCTGCTCTGTAAAGATTCACCCGTTTACATGTGTTTTCATGCCAAGCACTTCCACATTTGTGGAAGCAGAGCTTAATGGATTGAACTTACTTCTCTCAAAGTGAGTGGCAAAACTGTTCTCCTGAGTGAGAGGAAGATAAGATTAACAGCAATAAAGCTATACCAAGCTAAGAAATTCTGCATGCTGTGAGCTGCAAAACTGTATTGATTTCAAAACCATAGAAAGGGAAATTAAAATTATTCTCATCTGATTATACACTGCACAGTTGTTGTAATATAGTATTTCATTCTGCCATTTAATTATTTGCATTACTTTGCTGTAATAATATAAAATTACTTGTGCTTAAAAGCTATAATGAGTATTTGAAAGCAACTATCCGACATAACTGCAAAAGCATACAGTGCATATGTTTTTGTTTTGCTTGCCTCAAAAGCCAAAGTTTATAAAATATCAGCAGTACTACATGTAACAAAGAGGCGAGAAACATTTTGTGGAGGATGTTTATTTAGATTTCTTGGTTTCCTTTCAAGCCAAGATTTGTTTACTAGAGGCATTACAATTTAGTGAGACAAATTAGGCTAAACTTTTTATCTCTGGTGGTTTGCACATGCACTGATTAAACTAGTATTTCTTCTAAAGATTGCCTAGAAAGATAAATGAACAAGAGGAGCAATTAGAGTAAGGAAAAACTAAAGATTGGCTGACATGATTTAAGTTTACCTCTAAGGCAGTTTGTCATTTTGTCTCTATAATCTCTATCAGAATTGACTAAAACCGTAAACATAAATCATTATACTAATTTATTTCACCACACTGTGGTCTGGGAGAAGAAGATTTCATTTTTTTCAACAGACTTTTGGGGATTCAAACATTTTCAGAACTTTTTAAATGTAGTATAAAAACAAGCCAGTCTAAAGCATCATTGATTAGTATTTCAGCTTCTTAAAATCTGATTTTTTTGGTGTTAAGCCAAGAAATGTTGCTGTTACTATTGGTAAAATATCTATTAAGAATTCAGAATACATGGGCATGGATTTGATTTTTTAAGTGACTAGATAAAGCTTAATGCATGACAAAACATAGTGCAAGGCCATCAGTTAATACTTCACACTAGACGAGTTAATAAGCAGCCTTCTCTCCTGAGATGCATCAGAACGAAGTCTGTAGGACCATGGAATACCTTTGCGGGAGGGAAACCAGTAGATGCCTGAGGACATCCTGCAGTATAAATCTCCATGAGCTGTCACAAGACCTGTTATAGACTCTCCAAAAATAGAGTCCTGTATATCTTCATTAGGAACTGTGCTAACAACAGTGTCCGCCTGCAGTTTTATTCAGATGCCACAGTAAAGCAAGGATTATATTATGTTGCTCTTGTCAAGTGAAGTATTCCTTATCAGTGGCTTTAAGGAACAGATATTCCAATGCCATTTAGACATCTGCATCCTGCTGCCTGTTTGTGAATGGTCTCGTTTGGTTCAGTGGAGCTGCTTGAAGTATGTGCTGATGGCGGCAGGGTTGCTGCCTAAATTGTTCCTCCAGAGGAAGTCTCATCAGAGATTTTGCCTCCCTCATGCCCGCACTCCCAGAGACCCTTGATGGCACAGGCTGTGGGTTGCTTTATTTCACCACCTGCCAACCCTACCAAAACCAAAGCAAATGAAAGGTTCTTTCTGCCAGAAAATGTGGAGAGGGAACATATCTCCAAGTCTGGGAGAGCAGTCTGCATTATGGTTAAGCATATTGTATATACTCTGAAAGTATTTCTAAACCTGATCTAGGGGTGGCACTTTCCTACCAAACCCTAATTTAAAATACATAAATATATATAAAATATATAAATAGCTAATTTCAGAGTGGCTAGGATATCAGGAGTCTGATTTCCTACGGTTTTGTTTTTCCTGGTTAATTTATTTAGTAGTCCAAGAAGGAAAGTATCTGGCACAGTCACTACCCCTGTCAGATTATTTATGGTCTCTGTGCCCTGTCTTGGCACCTGTTTTCATGAAACTCTAGAGAATTTAACCCAACTTCATACCACTCTCTCTGCATCTCCCATAACGCCATGCAATCAAGGGTTCAAATGCTGTTAAAATGGAATACACAGAGGAACACTAACATACTTACATGATTCCATAAGACATAGGAAAAGCTAAGTGAAATCCTATTCTTTCTTGAATCTGTATTTCTGAGCTTTTACTAATTAAGTCGTGTGAACAACTCTGAGCACAAACCAAAACCTGTGGCCCTTTATAATCAAATTTACACAGAATGCAATAGCGCATCAAGGGCTTTTTTTTTTTTTAAGATTTAATTTCATGTATTATTTCTTAAAAGCATACTTTGAAAGGATAGGTGATTTTCTTGTCTTCACACACACACACACACACACACACACACACACACACAGAGAGACACATACACACACACACGCACACAAAAAAACCCAAAACACCTAGCTGTGATGACTGGGGTTGACTGTTAAGGTTGTAACAGTAATTTCCATAATTAATGGCAATGTGTGGGAACAAGAAACCATTCATGCCCAAAAATGTCAAAGACTTCTAGACTTCTTTAAAATAGTTCTAAAGTTGAGATAAGCATTAATGATGCAATGAACAAAGATTAGCTCCACTGCTGGCTTGACCCCAAACAAAAAGATGTCATTTCAAGGAGCAAATATTTCAGTGGTGTCTATGCAGGTAAACTAGGCTCAGTGAAAGCCAGAAAAATTCCTGCTTAGTTGTAAACTCACTCAGCCGAGGGAAAAGGGGCGACTAGTGCCAAGTCTTTTGCCGGAACAGGAAAGACGTGTTGAGAAAACGCTCATCCCAGCTTTGAACTCCAGGGGGCAATAGTCCACAGCACGACGGGTATGTAGGGATGTGTTCATTAAAAAGAAAAAAAAAGGA
>VWPU01017792.1:0-16182 GCA_013398955.1 Callaeas wilsoni | reverse complement strand
CGGGTGCGGAGCCGTGCTCCCGCTGAGCANGCGGAGCGGGATGCGGAGCGGGATGCGGAGCGGGGTGCGGAGCAGGATGCGGAGCTGTGCGGAGCCGGGTGCGGAGCCGGGTACGGAGCCGTGCTCCCGCGGAGCGGACCGGCCGCGCTTCCCGCTCTCGGGCGCTCCGGACCCCGCGGCTGCGCTCCGCCGCCCCGCCGGGCTGTCGCGCTTGTCCCGCCGCGGCCGTGCCGAGCTCGGCCCTGCCCGGGCTCCCCAGGGCGGCCGCAGACCCGGGGTGCCCTGAGTCACTGGGCTCTCCCCGCAGGGGAACTGGGCTCTCCCAGCTGGGTCACCGGGCACTCCCCACTGCCCTGTTTTTTCTGCCCAAACCGGGTTCCGGATTTCTTCTACACCATCTCCAGGGCCCTCCTTGGAGAAGTGGACACCTGAGAGTGCAGGTGCTGTCTGAAAATCGGGAGGTTGGCGGCTCCCTCTCACCCATCAGATTTGTACTTTTCCCTGGAGGGCCCGGAGCTGTGTTCGGTGTTTCCAAACTCACTGCCGAACTTTGGAAGACTGAACACAGGGCCTGGGCTGCAGAGCGGATCTCCGAAGTCCCTTAGCGGCAAAGTGCTCAAATGTGCTCTTACAGCGCACAGGGGAGAGCCCGCTGAGAGCAGAGATCACCCACAGCCGGCCACGCCAGTGCCCGGAGCTTTAGGGCTTGTTTGCATTGGCGTTCGCGTTGCCAGTTTCCATCTTTGTGTCTTTACGTACCCTCATCTGTGACTTTACTAGGTTTTTTACTGCCGTGCACTCAGGGTTTCCTCCCGCTGGGGCAGAGGCGGGGAGATGGGGGCTCACTGCCAAGCCCTGACGCTCCGTGGTGCTGGGCTCTGTGCTTGGGCTCATGGAGGCTGGATTTACTGCTCTGCAGGGTCTGTTCTGGTGCTCTCTTCCTGCAGGTTTTAAAGGCAACAAGCTGCCAGTGACGCAACACTGTTTAATGATGCCATTTATGGTGGCTTTTTTATTTAGTTAATGCAAATAAAGAGGCTCTGTGATCTTGCCTGTTAATATTGCACATCTCTCTGTTTTATGCTTAATTATTTTGTATCTTGCAAACAAATGTTAAATTGAGACCTTAAGTTCTTTAAGAAGAACTGGGAATACTTTGGATAAGATACTATCCAGGAAAGGTATTTCAGAGGGAGTTGTTTTCTCCTTTTTTTTCCCAAGACTTTCTGAGGAAAGCAGCCTTGTCAGGGAACTGGCTTTCTGCAGAATGCTTCTCTCTCCGTGATGCATCTCCAGTAATATTTTATTTATTCTAGCAAAGGGTGAAAGCTTTCCAGCTGGTCAGCATGTTTAGGAGAGACTTGAGACCTGATTCTTGGTTCTTCAGCTTTCTGGTGAGTTTTACAGTTTGTTTCTTTTTTATTTTTATTCTGGGTATTTGAGATAATATTAATGTTTCTCTGAATGCTACAACACATCCTCTCCACCAGGTCGGTCTGTCCAGGAGTCTCCTTGTCTTTGCAGCCCTTGCCAAGAACCAGACTTCTAAAGGTTAGTGTTTTTATCAGCACTCTCTATGTGTTTTACAAGCAATATTCAGCACAGAGAAACAAAAGGTGTCCAGTGGTGCAAACAAAGGTAAAGAAACTTTTTCTGTTGCCTTGTTTTGTGCCTGAAATGCTGTTTGCAGAGTTGGTATTTGCCAGGCTGTTTGCTCAGCTGCTGCTCTGTGCCCCACTGCAGCTGCAAACCAAACAGATTATTTTGTGTGCACAAATTGCATCTGCAAGTGCTGAAGTTGGGAGAAGCTGAGAAGTGGGGATAAAGCAAGAAAAATTGTTCTTACATAACTACTTTGAACAAGCTTTTCTAAGGGCCATCCGTGGACATAGCAGAGTGAGATTTTCCTTTGTGCTGTCTTGGCATGGTCTGTGTGTCCCATGGGAGTGTGCCCAGCTCCAGCCCTGGGCCACAGAGCAGATGTCCCTCACAGGTGTCCCTCAGTTCAGGTCCAATACAGTCTGAGTTTGTCACTCTGTGCCCACCGACCAGCTCAAGGGCTGCACGGGGAGATGAGCTCTTGCCAGCAGCTCCTCCAGCATGCACCAGGCAGTGTTTTTAACAGTGGGCTGGAGAGGCTTTCTGTTCCTATGTGTGTCTTTGTCCAGGTTTTGCTCCTGTCACAATTGAGACCTCACGACACATGTATGAATATGTGGCCACTGCTTTGGACTGGTGGCAAGCTGACAGGTACTGTGAGCAGCGCTTTGCTCAGCTGCTCTTTGAACCCCAGGACAGCGAGCAAGATTCCTTCAGCAAACTGCTGCAGTCCCACCACATCAGAGGTTCTGTCTGGCTAAAGGAAAGGGACAGTGTCCTGCACAAAACAAAGAGGAGACGTGAGTATAAGTGGACATGGGCTATGCGGAGATGTTTTCATTCTGAAAAATATGGCGGAGAAGTTGTCCCTTGTTTTTTTATTGGCACGTTATTGGCCTGTTCTTCTCCCTTTCTGCTGACTGAAATTTCTCCTTCTAGGGGGCCACACTGTTCCAGTCCTTGTATTCAGAGACAAAACAGACACAAAATATGTGAAGGTGCTCTCTGACTTCCCGGCACTGCCTGCTGTCACAGCCTGTGCCCACCTCCAGTGGGACACCAGGACGCAGGAGATCGCTACCATCTTCTCCTACGCCGTGCCTGCTTTCATTAACGAGTTCCAGCTCCGTGGCTTTGTGGATGAGGAAGGCTTTGTTCGGTTTGCTCTCATAGTCCATGGGCACCATTCCCCTTACCTGCCTGTGTTCCGTGCTGATGGACAGTGGCATCACTTCTGCGTGACCTGGCAGCAGGAAAATGGGACCTGGGCCGTCTATGCCGATGGGAAAAGGAGGGCGTCTGCCAGTGGTTTGTGTTCTGTGGGGCCGTCTGCCCCCCAGGCCATCTTTGGCCAAGGGACCTTCATAATTGGGCAGGATCAAGATTCCCTGGGGGGCACCTTCAGGGCGAAGGAGTCCTTCAGTGGGAACATCACTGACTTGCACATCTGGCAGAAAGTCCTCGGCACCGAGCAGATTGAGAAAGTTCGCTCGTGCTGGGTGGTAGAGCAAGACCTTGTTTTTGGGTGGAGCTCAAATGCTCTGGAAGTGGAGAGCACCGTTCAGGCAGTGACCACACAGCTTCTTTGCCCAGGTAAGTCTCACTACCCTCGTGGCTTCAGGGCCCTCTGCAGAGGGATGGCGAGCATGCAGTCCAAGAAGCCAGTCCCATCCTTAGAGAGGGAACTTGTTGCAGTTTGCAGAATGGTGATTCTCCTATGGGAAGAAAAGCAGAAGCACATTCAGAGCTGGGCTGGGCAGTTTACAAGTTGGACTTGCAGTCACAGTCATATGAAAGCCTTGATCACTGGAGACCTCTGCAATGACCCTGCCATATACGGCCGCTCAAATGTCTTGAGCTAATAATGGGATTTCTCTTCTACTAAGAGAAAGGGCTTCCTTGGCAGGGACGCTCTTCCCCAGGTCTGCACACCTGGTTCTTCAATGCTGTGCTGCGAGGAGGAACTCAGGCTCTCAGCCAGGCTGGGGTGACAACACTGATCAGTCACAAACTTAGGACCTGGCACTGCCACCTCCCAGTTCCTTCTGGAGAGGAGGTACCAGCTGAGAGTCATTTCTGAGCCCAGTCCCTGCTCTCTCTGGCTCTGGGACCGCTTAAGGCACAGCGCACAGCGTTTGTTGTACCAGGGTTTGTGGATTGCTGCAGGAAAGGTGATACCTGCTGGGGATGGTGTGTCCGTGGGAGACCCGGCCCTTCTGTCTGTGTGTGTTTCCACAGGGCCTGTTGAGGAATGCAGAGTTCTGGAAGCTGGCAGCGGTGGATTCAGTTATGCATCTTGTCTGCAGACTTTGCCTTTCATCTGTCGCTACAGCAAGGGTACAGCATGTGTTAGTTATTTATCCATTGCTCCCACTGCACGCACTCCTGGCGGTCCCAGCTGGGGTGGTGCCCGGGGACGGGGAGGCCCCGTGCCTGCTCTGCAGGGGCTGCATGTGAAACCCTCTGGGGCTGGCACTCTGCTCCAGCTGCCTGCGCCCTGGCAGGGGGTTTGGCTCTGCCCCAGCTGAGCAGTGCTGGTACTCCTTCCATGGCTTCTGGGATTGCACTTGATTGGACTTCCATGGCGGTGCTGTGGATTGTCTCCCAATCCAGGCATCTCCAGACTCCTTGGCCAGGGGAGCATGGGGAGAGCCAGAAAAGGAGTGTTAAACTGTTTCTCCAGATGGGATCTTGTGTTAAAAATAAAATACAGCTGTGAAGTCTCCTTGTCCTGCCTGTCCTGCAGACTTAGCCACCATCTGAGGACCATTGCCCAGGCTTTGAACGTGGCGTGTGTTAACCATGCTGTTGGACGCCACAGCAGTGGTTCTGGTTCTGGTTTGTCCCCAGATGCGTACTGGCAACTGAAAAGAGCTCAGCTGGAGTCCAGTCACTCGCTTGCCAGCCGTGTGAACACCCTTGCAGTGAGGGCTGTGGTGAGTCCTGCAGCCACAGCAGTGGCAGCTGGCACCTGGAGCAGGCGAGAGCTGCTGGGGTGGATGTGCTGGCACCTACTGCTGTTTGAGGGCACTTTGCCAGCAGTTGTGCCTGTGACCTTTTCTGAGCTGCTGTTGGAGATTGTGACCAGCACAGCTGTAACTTGTGCTGTGATCAAACAAGCAAAGCGTTGCTTCAGATTGACTCATCTCACTGAGGATGGGAGTCTGGACAAGAGATCCCTTCCCCCAGGATATTCCTGGTTGGCCAGAGGGGTGTCCTGATGCCAGGAAGGGCATGCAGGGCATCGCCAAGGCACAGCTGATGATCAGGGAGAGTCAGGGCTCTGCACTGAACTAAACCATCTTTTCCATGACAGATTCCTGACAGTGTCTTCACGAGTGATGTGCAAGACATGAACCTCTCTGTGGCTCTAGATGCACTTGGTGTCTTGGCAACTGTTCTGAGAGAAGGAGAAATGCCCATGCTTGAGCCATCTGACCTCCTTGCAGTGCTTCAATTACTAAAGCAAGTTGCAGATATGGAAGTCCAGGAAGGAGATGAGCTGGAGATGTTGGAGCAGTTGGGCCAGTATTACATAGAAGTAACTGAGTTAATTCTGGAAGAGCAGAATACTGGGACATGGTCATCCATCAGCCAGGTAACGGTGTCACCAGTCTGGCTGCTTTGTGCCGCATCTGTTCATCCCTGGCCTGCTGCACGACCACAGGCTGGTCATGCTGTCCTTGCAGGGTCACCTGTAGCCTTCGAGGCCATACTCAAGCACGTGAAAATGCTGCAAGCACGGGCATGGAGCCTCTTCACCAGCTCAGATCAGGGCCAGCTGCTTTCCTGGTGCCTCATTTGCTGGAGGTGCAACCAAGTTCTTGTGCAAACAAGCTCAGTGTAGTGGTGCCTTCCTTGCAAACCCCTCCAGTGGCTGACTCAGCTCTCTTCAAGCTTCTCCGCTTTGTCAGCCTGGATTGACGGTTTGCAGATTCCTGGTGCTGTGTAGTGTCCTTGCTCCCACATCCTGCTGTCTGGCAGGGAAACGCCCTTCCCTTTGCAGTGTGTTGTGTTTTCTGTGGATGGGCTGCCAACGAGCTGTTTGTCATCAGCCCCCCGCTGGAAACACCTCAGCCTTTGCATAAGAGATTTCCATCATCCCGCCCCTGTGAGGTTCTTCTCCATTCTCATGTATGTTTTTTGTGCCTGGTGCGAGCTCTGCACTTTCCACCTGTCTCTGGAAAACCTGTGACAGTGTCTGGCCTGGCCAAGCCCCGGGAACCAAGCCAGGGACATCCAGAGATGAAAGGATGCTGAGCAGTTCAGAGCTGGCCTCATTGCCCACAGTTGCTCAGGTCTCCATGGCCACAGCCACTCGCAGCTTCTCAACAGTGCCATGAACCCGGCGCTGGCCCGGTGTAACTGATGCAGCTGATACATTTGCTGAGGGGGAAGAGTGGCAGCTGTGCACTACGGGGGTGGCACTTGTGCATCCAGCACAGCAGGACCTCGAGCAATGGGGCCGGTCTTCTGCTGCCCTTCAGCTGCAGAGTCTGTTTCTGGGTGAAACCTTTTCCAGGAAGAGCAGATGGTTGTTCTACAAAAAACCGAAAAGGTTCGCGAAAATCAGGAGTCAAGTCTAAAGATCTTTCTTTCCAGAAGCTCATTTAGTTATTTATTTCCATGCTGTTTTAATGGCTTTTTATGCAGAACAGCAAGTTTCCTTCACTGCCATACTTGTCTCCTTGCTGAAGGGACTGGGAACATCCTTCAGCAAAGAAATCACAGAAAAGCAAAGCCAAAGCCTTGAGTCCCAACTTCTCTTTTTTCTGCCAAGGACCAAACACTTAAGGAAACTTGTGAGCTGTGGTGCGGGAGGGCTGATGGTGCAGGTGCTGATTTCCATCGCTGTCTCTGTGTTTGCAGGTTATATTGGGGCCCATGGCTGTTGTTGAGCTCTGTGACAGAATGGTGTCACTCTTGGTCCCACTGCTGACCACAGAGAGGACAAAGATCACGATCCAACATGGGAATGTTGGTGAGTGGCACTGAGGGTGTCTCTCCAAGACCCAGATCAGACACCCTGGCTGGTTCCCAGTTCAAATCCACTCCTGGCTCCTCTCCTCCTCTGGCTCCGGCCCTGCAGCCTGCTCCCCATTTCCTCTGTGCAGAGTGTCACAGTGTGAGGGCACCTCTCACGCTGTGGATTGCAAGAGGATTGTAAGAAACCTTTGGGCGTGGGAGAAACTGAGCCCAGATGCCCACGGTTTGCACAGAAAGGGACCTGTCTGCCGGCTCTTGGCTGGGGTTATAGTGTCCTGGTGGTACTTTGCCGTAGCAGTAGCTCTGGAGGAAGGCTGAACCTTGGTTCAGCACCTGATTTTACCCGTGCACAGGGATGGAGGTGAGAGAGCTGGAGCTGAGCGAGCAGGAGCTGAGTGGTGAGGCATACATGGTCCGGAGCCCTGAGAAAGGCAGGCACGACCTCATCGAAATTCCCGTGGAAGAAATGCAACGGCTGAAAAACAGAGGTTTGTTACGACACCTGAGCTTCCCCTGGTACCTCTGCAGCACCTTCCTTGGTGGTACAACTGTTTACCTTGCCCACGTGAGGTCAGGAGATGTGTGGGAAGGGGATGTCCTTGGTGAAAGGCAGACGGGCCATGGGGAAGAGATTCTGTAGCCCCTCTAGAGACACAGCTTGGAGCTGAGGGTGTTCTGGAGCCCCAGATGGGGGCAGGGGTGCCCAGTGCTGCCCTGTGTTCTGTACCTGTCCCTCCAGGCCTGCACAGAGTCACAGTGAAGAACATGTGGTTTGGCTACGGCTCCCTGCAGCGCTGCCTGTCCAGCAGCGGCACCAGTGCTGCGTCCCAGGACGTGGCTGCCTCTGATGAGGGACAGAAGTGAGTGAAACAGAATCCCTCGCACCCCAGGGCTGCCCTCGGCACTGCAGAAGGGCTCATTTTCTAATCTGCATTGAGTTGGTGCCTCGATTTTGGGCTCACCTTGATCATGACCCATCCCAGCCCCGGCGCTGGGGCTGCCTGTGCGCTGAGATACAGCGGGGGTCTCCTGCGTGCCTCTGGTTCCGGGGGTCACCAGCTCTGCTGGGGTGGCAGGGAACGGAGCCCACAGGGGCTGCTGCAGGGTCCCCTCCAGCCGGGCAGAAGGTTCTCAGGAGATGCGGCGATGGCCGCTCCCGGAGCGGGAGGCAGGGCCCGGAGCTGCCGGAGCTCCCGGAGCTCCGACACTAGGTGGGGATGGCCGCCCGCACATCCGCACACGCTGCGCCGCTCCGCCCTCGGGCTGCACGGCTGCAGCCCTTGGGATGCTCCAGAGCCTGTCCCGCAGTGACGGGGCAGTGCTGGGGTGTTGCCAGGTGTCCCAAGGTCCCTTCTGCCCCGTGCCCAGGCCCTTTGCTGGCGGCCCTGGCGCGCTCCAGCAGAGACCCGGAGCTCTCCAGCTGTCCCGCACACTGAGATCCCGTTTTCTGAGCACGTCCTGTGCCTCCTGTGCCTGTGAGCAGCACCCTTTCCCCGGCAGGTACCGGAGCACCACGGTGGGCACAGCTGTGATCTCATCCACTCTGCTCAGTGACTACCAGGAGATCAGCACGTCCGTGCGCTACCGTCTGCAGCACCGAGCCCAGGTACCCCGCCGAGGGGCTGTGCCCCCAGCCACCTCCTGCCAGCGGCACTGCACGGCCCGACCCAGCCGTCCACAGCCACGGCTCAGCACCCCAGAGCTTGGGGATGAGGGCCCAGGGCCCCCACCTTGACTCCCGTGTCCCCGGGGAGGTGTTTGTCCCGTGCTGACAGGCCCTGTGACAGCCAAGTGAGTGACCTGCACCCCTGTGCTCAGCACGTGCGTGGCTGTGACCTCTTCTCTCCCCTCTCTGCCTGCAGGACCTGCCCGATACCCTGGTGGGGCCCATCTGTGCCTTCTGGAACTTCAGCCTCAGGTGCCTTGTTTCAGTTTGGGTCCCCAGATTTATGAGCTTTTTATTTCAAGTGGAAAACCAAACATCTCAATATAAGTGTAATGGTAAGAGTAGAGATCTGGAAATTTTTGCCTCCTTTGCGTGCCAACATCCCCTGTCTGCTGGAGCAGAATGCTTTTCTGGGAAGATTTCCTTTGGAGAAGTCACTCACAAGCAAGTGACCTTTAATGAGGTATATACAACTCAGATGGAAAGCCCTAGTTAATTATGATTGTTGCCTGTGACAAAGAAGAATTGGTCCAGGATACCCGGCCCAAAGACATGCAGGACTCCCAGCCTCATAAATCCTGCCTGGCACTGGGATGTGTTTTTGCTGAATGTCACCGTGGTAAGAACACTGAGGCTGTGATGTATTATGGATTGGTAATCAAGTCATTCAAGTGAAAAAAACCTCCTTGGAGTCCCAGACTTGTAGCAGGCAGGGATCAGTTTTGGGAAGGTGGAAAGAGCGTGATTTTGGAAACAGCTGGTTGCTGTCCAAAGGGTCACCACAGCAGCCCTGCTGTGATCCTGACCTTCCTGTGGTGCTGGGGAGGCTCAGGGGGCAGTGCTGCCAGTGGGGACAGAGCTGCAGCCATGGTCCCTGCTCGGGCAATTCAGGTGGGAGCATTGGTGCAGGCTGAGACGGGCTGGCTTGTCCTGAGGATGCAGAGCCCAGCGGCGCTGTGCTGGTTTTGTGGCAGGCTGAGCTGGTGGGCAGAGTCCGGCACAGCCAGCCCAGTGCTGCTGTCAGTGAACGGGCTGTACAGGGAGCTCTTCCCAGAGCCGTGCGGTAACTGGGGTCTGTTTGAAGCTGTGATGGCTGAACTCTGCTTTTTGATGCACACATTGACACCAGATCTGTTTTCATTGCGTGCCTGCTGGATGAGGCAAAGATGCTGAGACAAAGGGTGAACCAAAGGGAAGTCAACATGAAGACTTGCCTCTGATACCCTCATCTTCCTCCTTTAAACTCTGCTTTTTCTGGGAGAATGAAATTCCCATCATGCCCTGACTTTCTGTGGAAGTGAAAGGTAATTTCCTTGTGTTTTCTCTGTTTTTGCTGCATGTTAGCCCAGATGCTGGTGGGATGTGGTCCACAGCCGGCTGCTCTGTGGTGATGTCTCTCCCGGACTCCACTGCCTGTTTTTGCAACCACACCACGAATTTTGCCATCCTGCTGCAGGTGTACGAGATGCAGGTACGTGAGGAGCCTGTCTCGGCTGCTGTGGGGTGGATGCTGGGACTGCCAGCAGTTGGGGTTAACTCATGAGGGATTTGTGTCTTCTGTTGTTTCATGTCTGGAGCAGAGGAGCACCAAGGAGGAGTTCACACTGCAGACTTTGACATTTATTGGATGTGGAGTTTCCTTCTGTGCCTTGATAGTCACCTTCATCTTATTCTTGGTAGTTCGGTAAGAAAAGCCTGGGCACTTGCAGCCTTCTCTGTATTTTCTCCTTGGTATTTTACTCCAGAGCCTTTCTCCAAGTGTCCTTTGTCAGCGTGGGGTGATGCAGGTGCGTGGGGAGAGCGAGGAGCTGCCCTGTGGTCCGTGGCAGAGGGGAGTGGTTGTTGTTGGCTGGAGAGGGGCTCAGCCCTGGTTGTTTCTGTGGAGATGCTCATTAATCTGTGCCCACACCTGGGTGTTTGTGGCAAGATTTTTATGAATTGCTAACGGCGTTTACTGTAAGAGCTGCTCTGCTAGAACTAATTTTTATAAAATAAATGGAGCAAGGAGTATTTCTTTGATTGCCAGCCCTTCTGTGTCGCTTGGCAAGCACAGAGATCTGCCTTGTGAGCAGGGCAGTGGCTCCCTCCGCCTCCCCCTCACTGTCTGTTCCCCGGAGCCGTGGCCAAGGGCTGAGCAGCTGTATCTGAGTGTCCCCAGCAGCACCGAGTGCTTGCACAGCAGGGCTGTTCCCTGCCCCTTGGACTGTCATCTCTGCAGTGGGTGGCAGAGAGACCACAAGTAGCCCAGGCAGGCCTGCACAGCCCAGAGAGGACAGGGAGGACCCTTTTGTCATGCACCCTTTTTTCTGGCTGCAGCTCAGGGCTCCCTCTCTCCCTCCTCAGCGTCCCCAAGAGTGAACGAACAACCGTGCACAAGAACCTGATCTTTGCGCTGGCTGCAGGAGAAGCTCTGCTCATGTTCAGTGAGTTGGCCAAGACCAACCAGGTGAGCTCACCAGGAATGTCCTGTTCAGCCCGTGCGACCAGGCTCCAGCATCACTGTCAGAGCAACAGAACAGAAGTACAAACCCTTTTATTAATTACCTGTACAGGGCATCTAGGATAGAATTGTCTCTCTGTTTGGAGATGCACATATCTCCATTGTGCAGTTGTGGTTTCTGTCCTCTCCAGGTGCTGTGTTTCATTGTCACTGCCTTCCTGCACCTCTTCTTCATGGCAGCCTTCTCATGGATGCTGGTAGAGGGGCTTCTCCTCTGGAGCAAAGTGGTAGCAGTCAACATGAGCGAAGACAGGAGAATGAAGTTCTACTACGTGACAGGCTGGGGTATCTGCACACTGCTCTGCCTTGAGTCCTCAGGAAAATATTCTTTTTCTTTTCTAGTGAAAGTTTTAATAGGCGAGATGCACAATTGTTTGATTTAATTTAATATGAGAGCTGGGTGCCAGCGCTCTGCAGAGGTTCTCTTAAATTATTTGTCAAATTGCCAGTCTAAGTTAAGCAGAATTTCTGTTATGTTTCTAAATCCAGGGGCTCAGTAAAAAAAAAAAAAAAAGGAGGAGAAGATTTTTGGTAAGTTCTTGTTCTTGGAGACCATCACTATTGTCTGATAGTAATTAAATATAAATGTGTTCCTCACTAAGCACCTTTTATTCTGAGGGAGCCCTTTAGGGACATCGAATTATTTGAATAAGCTGAGTTCTGTGTCAAAGAGGAGCCTCTTTTGGGATGTGCTGCTCGAAGAGCACACACCTACTTGGACACTGAGCAACCGCTTCAAGTATTTTGGATTGTTTTATGTCTTTGATTGTCCATTTTGTTAAAAAAGCAATCTGAGGAATAAATTGCTTTGGTCAGGACTCAGGACTTGGGATGCTTTATACCTCAGAGAAAGGTGCTGACAGCTTGTAAATCTGGCTGTGTTGAGCCAGGACAGATTTCAGCTGCAGAGAATTGATGTTGCTCGTGGGGTTTTGGAGGCTCACGCTGGAGTGTGTCTGGTCAGGGGGTTTTGAAGCAATTGTCTGGTGCACAGTGCCCTGCGTGGGGCATCTCTGGTTTTCCCGGGGTTTAACCTGTGGGTTTTTCTGCAGGGCTTCCAGTCCTTATTGTGGGGGTGACCCTTGCGACTTCCTTTAACAAGTACGTGGCAGCCAACCACTGCTGGCTGAACGTGCAGACCAACGTCATCTGGGCCTTCGTGGGGCCTGTGCTCTTCATCCTGGCTGTAAGTGCCAAACCCTGCTGGGAAGGTGGGATTCCTTTGGGTCTGGTCCTAGAAAAGCAATGCAGAGTCTGGGGTGCAGCTCATTGTGCCTGCTGCTTTTATAGGAAAAATGTTGTTTTACTTTATACAGACTTCTACAACACAAAGAAATTTCTTTAATCAAAAAAGGCTTTTGATAGGAAGAAGTGCCTTAAGAAAATGTTGCTGACCAGTTCTTGGTTGGCTGTTCGGTTAGGAATGTGGTGTGTGACACTGCCTTAGCTAAAGGTCTGATTTTAATAGGGGAAAATATACATCCTTGAAATATCATTATATAAAAAATCACAGCAGAAAAAGGTGCAATGTTTAAGGGGTCCTGAATACACCTTTAATAGGGAGGAGGTTCTGTAGAAGTTTTAGGATAAGTTTCCTAGATTTCATACATGTGTAGATAGCTCTGTCAAGTCTTTTGATTTCATTGCTTTCTTGGTAGTGGCCTTTTGTCCCCAAGTTCTGACACTAGTTCCAAGCAGAAAAGTCTCTCCCACTGGAGCTGAGACGACGGAATGTCACTGAGTCCAACGGCTCTCCCCTGGCAGGTGAACACCTTCGTGCTGCTGCGGGTGGTGATGGTGACTGTGGCCAGCGCTCGCAGGAGATCAAAGATGCTGACGCCCAACAGCAGCCTGGAGAACCGGATTGGAACACAGATCTGGTGAGCAGGGAGGGGTGTGAAATACGTGAGATAGTGTTAGATACGTGGAAGAAATCCTTTCCAGTGAAGCTGGTGAGGCACTGGCACAGGTTGCCCAGAGAAGTCTGGCCAAGTGAAAGACCGTGAGATGTGAGAGTCGGAGCAGAAGGGGCAGCCGGGATTCTCTCCCCCAGGGTAGCAGTGTCTCACCCAAAGACAGTCTGGCTGCTCTAATGCCAGCTGAGAAGCCCAGCCAGCACCTTCAGCTTAGGGAAGCAGTGCTGGTCTCTGTCTGCACTCACACTCCTAAATCTCACCCCTTTGGGATGGGAGACCCTTGGCAGTGCCTGCAGAAATCCAAGCTTGGGACTCGGTGGGTTGAAAGTAAGGCTGGTAGGGGTTACACACACAGGGGAAGAGGCAGTGGGGACTTCTGTAATCAGTCAATACTGAGAGACCTCTAAAAAACTGCTGCCTGAGTCATTACTTTATCGTGCTCTGTGAATCTTTATTGTTGTTAGCTGGCGCCAGATACCCCTGCTAGACACGCATTGTTCCCCTGTAGCATAAATAAATTTTCCCAAATTTACAGAAGCACAAAGATAGGGCATTGCTGGAGGGCAGGGTGACATCCATGTGCAAATAAAACAAATAGAGAAACCCTCCTTGTAGCAGAAATTGGGGGGAAAATAGCTGTTTTCTCATGGCTAATGACGTCAAAGAGCTCCCTTCTTGCTAACGTGCAGTGATAAATGAAGAGCAGGGCTGGCACACTGGGGTCTGGGAGGTGAAATATTTGGTTTTTCCTGTCTTAACTTATTTTTTTTGCAGAGGAATTTGTTCCACAGCTACTGTCTTGGTAGTGTTTCATCTCTGAAATGTGCCCGCGTAACCCTGAGCTCTTCCTCCCACCAGGGCCACGGCCAAGCCTGTCCTGGTGCTGCTGCCTGTGCTGGGGCTCACCTGGGTGTGTGGGGTCCTCGTCCACCTCAGCATCGTTTGGGCCTATGTCTTCATTGTGCTGAACTCCCTTCAGGTGAGTCCTGCACCAGGTGGGTCCCCAGGTCACAGCCAAGCAGGCCCCTGCAGTTTCCAGTGCTCGAGTGCACCCTACCTGTCCTCGCAGCCAGCGTCACTTTGGCTCTGAAGCCAGCCCAGCTTTCCCAAACTACTGTTTTGTCTGAGGAAACTCAGTTCATCCTTCCAAGATACAAAATATAACTCTGGAGACCTTGTACATCTAATGGCCCTCAGCACCAGCCTCTGGCAGTGTCCTACTGGTGCCACAGCTTTCCAGTTCAAATTTGTTTCTTGTATTAGGTTTTCTGACATCAGTGTGGTTTCAAAATGGCAGACACAAACTCATTAGGGTTTTTATTTGCTCATATAATGGGCAATTAAAATGGCACCTGTGCAATCAAATGGGGCAGACATCCCTCCTGCTGTCTGCGTCCGGGAAAGGAGGCTCTTCCCTGCAGGACAGGGCTGGGCTGGGTGCTGCTGTCCTGTTGGAGCAGGGCTGTTGGTGGAGAGCGTGTCAAAGGTCACCTCCAGCCACAGCATGCTTGACTGCTGCCTGGATGGTGTGTTCCAGGATGGGTGTTTTCCATCTGGCTCCTGTTCAGGCATTCTCAGAGGCTGTGACCTCTGGGAACGGTACAGGCAGAGCCACCTTTCCCTTGCCTGCAGTTCAGCTTTACTGCAGGGAGCCTGGGGAAGAACTAAGAATCAAGCACTGAAAATCTTTACCCCTGAAATCCATGCTGTCTGCAGCCATGCAGCTACTCCCCAGGGATGCTCCCAGTGCCCAGTGACAGCTGCACTGGGATCCGGTGAGATGCAGGAGTGTTTGGTGTGCCAGCTTTGGTGGGCTGGTGAGCAGAGCTTTGCTTGGGACATCTGGAAGTTTGGGGGCTGTTTCTAGCTCTGACTTGCAAGACTCTGTGTGGAGTGTTTCATCTCCTTCAGGCTCTTCATTCCTCTTCATCACCTGGCTACATTTTTAAGGCTCTTTGCTTGTTTTGGTATCTTCCAGGGCCATGGCCGTGACTGCTGTATTGCAGTCGAGTTGTGAATAATCTGGTGTTAATAGGGAATTCCAAAGGGCACAAAGTAACGTCATTACCTGGTGTATAAAGCAACACTTAATATTTGCTTCAAAGTTTACTGTTTTCATCAAAAGACTTTAAAGCTTTAACCTGCCTGCATGTGGTTGAGAGAGCAAAGCAAATTGTGTAAGTCCCAGCAGCCAGGAGCTCTCAGTTCTGCACCCAGCTGGGACTGTTCCCAGGACCTCGGGATATCTGGAACTCAGGGACATATGGTGGCAAAAACTCCTGGAACATGTGCTTGCCACCTGCGAATCACAGCATCAACAGAGGCCTTGCAAACCTTGAGAGAAGGCAGCTGTAGATGGAGCTAGAGAAGCACTGAACACCCCTGAACGCCCCCGAGCACCACTGCTCCCAACATGGTCCTGAGCAGAACGTGGAGTTCTCTGCAGGCCGGGGGAGCAGGGAGCCGGCTGAGGGGACAGCGGGGCTCAGACCAGCCCTGGGGCTGAGGCTGTGCCTGCACCAGTGGTGCCCGAGGGGACTCTCTGGGCGGTGTGCTCAGGGTCCCTTGCCCAGCGCTTGGGGACAAATCCTACTCCACTGGATCCAAGTCAAGGGAGCGACTGGGCACTGCCCTCCAAACCACTGGGATTCCAAGAGTTTGCCACCCCCATCTCCCTTATTTCTTTGGTTTCAATAGAAATTGGCTCCTGCTGTAGCTCACGCTTACAGAGTGGCCGGGTTTGAGGTTCTTCCCTCTGGCACACTTGGCTGTTTTCAGTGTAGCATTGGCCCAGCTCTCCAAGGGTGAATCCAGGCGCTATCACCACGTGCACAAGATGGGTGGCTGCTCAGGGATGTTCTGGTGTGGCTGGCGCTGGTCCAGCAGCCGGGTGCTGCTCACGCACATCCGTCGGGGCTCCGGTGGGAGGTTCCAAGGCCAGACAAGGCCTGCCTCTCCACATCTCCACACTTAGGGCTATCAGGAGGATGGCAGGAGGCCTGTCTTAATGATAATTAAACATAGCATCAGCTCTCCGTGTCTCCTCATGCCATACTTGGGTTGTTGAGCAGGAGAGAGCTGCAGGCTCGGAGCTGTGTGGACAGACATGACTGTGCTGTACTCATTTGCCTCTGTGCCTTCATTAGTAAGTTCAGAACAATCTGCAGATTGCCCCAGAGGAAAAAGAAATGCTGGTGAGAAGCTGCAGAGTTGAGAGAAAGCCATCCCATTTCAGCCCCTTTGCTGACTGTCCTATGGATCACTTGGAATTTCCTTTGAGGCCAGAGTGTTTCCTCACGTGTGCGTCCTGTGCAGTCGTTCTGCTGCCGGGGTTGTTTTTTGTTTGACTGCTTTCCGTTTGTCTGCAGAAGCCCAAGCCTGTCCTCAAGGCTGCTCCGGGTGTCAGCACCGAGCTGACAACTCCTTCTGCAGCTGGGCAGTGCAGGAGCCCACGCCGTGGCTGAACAGCAGCAGGGAGCCTGTGCTGCTGTGGGGTGGGAGCACGGCTGGGAGCA
>VWPU01017787.1:0-74141 GCA_013398955.1 Callaeas wilsoni | reverse complement strand
AGAACCCAAACCCCTACAATATCTGTCACATTTATGAAACACCAACATTTGTCTAAATCTACAGTTTTCTTTCACTGTGTCTAGTTTGCTGAGAAATATTTAAAACCATTGTATGTAGCTTAATTATTGCTCTCAATTCAGTCTAAATTAATTTTCATCTATATCTTTCTTATGAAATGTAGAGACACCCCCAGGTTAAAATTATTCTCGCTTTTATTGACCTTAATCCTGCCAGATTTAGTAATAGAAACAGTAACATTCCTAAAACTTAACCATGTGCAGCTACAAAACTCACACTTCTTTCTTAACAGACTGGATTAAGTTACTCCAGCCAACAAACTAGTCCTCTACATGTCTGAGAAATTCTTTTGTCTCCTGCGGAGCCCTCTGCAACTTCAGGAAATGTGGAAGTAGTCCTGCAGTTATCAAGGAAAAAGAAAATTATTATAAAATAAACTTTTATAAGAAAATTTTAAAAGGAGAAACCTAAACATTTTCAATTGACTATAGAACTGCATAGACCGACTATAGAAGGAGATGGGGAGGAGAATCTCTATTCCCAATGCAAAAGTGACCTAGAAGCACAGTTGTACATAGCATTTGCACTGTCCTGTGGAAACTCTGCTATATAGTAGATGCATAACACTTTTTTCTCACTCTCATTCTCCAGATAAAGCAAGGCTGAAGCAGCACATAAATGCATATCTGGCAGGAGGCCAACTCCCTGTGCTCTGGAAAAAGAAGTGTCATGTAATGTCTGATCAAGAATTATGCAGTTGCTGAAGATAAGAAGATTTTCCCCTTAAAAATCATGGGAAATTACTAGAGTCCCAGAAGCAGGGAGATCTCACCTGCTCATCAGTGAAGAGGCAGTCCCCAGTCTGCCATTCTGCCATTCTACTTGCTGCTGCTGCTGCTGCTTTTCCCCATCACTCCTCCCCCTGCTCCAGGCGTTGTGCTGTGGCTCAGCTCTCACTCGTTCGAGTAGCTCGGCTCATCCAAGCAGACGTTTGACATGATGTGTTCCTTTACAGGTACACTGCTATAAATCAGGAGCAGGTCCACAGAGGTTGGAGGGTTAGTGTCAATATATAAGCAACATAAGCAAAAACGGGCTCAAACAAGAGTAAAAACTTTTGCCAGCTTTTAAAATTTATACTGAATGACAGATTTATGGAGCAGATTATAAACTATTCAAGGCAGACTATCATTTTTTTCTCCAATATTCCACATACTGAGACTGAAGCCTCCAGAGTATGAATAATTATATGTCTATTATAAGGAACATTTTTATTTTTAAACGTGAAAAGCAGCATTGTCAGCAAACCACAAATATGTATTTTAAGAAAGACGGCTCACTCGTCTACAATCTTTAATAATGACAGAGGGGAAAAGGTCATCTCCTAGAACTATATTCAACATGTATCCTCAAACCTACTGTATCTAGTATAGCACTGACATAGAATGATTGTATTTTCTTTCACTATTTTTGCAGTGTTTTTAGTGCTTTTAGGGCTTTTCATCCCAGAGTTGCACTGCTATCTGTCTGTGTGTGTGGATGATACAGGGACTTTCCATATGCTCAGCATGACTTAAATAAACTCTTCAGCCATTTGAAATGTGGGTGTTACTGTTTAAGGGGGAAAAAACTAGATGGAGGGGAAATGACAGATGTTTTTACTCAGCAGTGTGCTCCCATGATTTTAATAAAGATTTTTTATATATAAATAGTGCTTGAAAGGCTAAATATTTTTCATGTGGTATTCAGCTGTAGCTTTGTTGTTTTTCTCAGAGTAAAATTCAGCTGGAAAAAATATATGATACGGTATTAATATACATGTATATGTGTCTTTATGGTTCTATAAAAGTATATGGTTCTTTAAAATGAAAATAAAGTCAGAGTAGGAATTAAGGAACATTAAAATATTAGAAACTTGAACTATCCTAGTGTGTAAGCAACCATGTTTGCAAATATCCTTACAGACTCCATATGGTTCCAGCAGCAGGATTGCCCCACCCAGTTTGAGACAGAAAAGTTAAATTCTACATAGTACATATTTAACCATAATTTCAGTCTCACTCAAGTCCCACGTAATCAGGTATACGTATAAATGTATATACTCAGAAAGATTCTTTTCTACAAGAAGACTGAACATAGTTACAAAATTTGGGGTAGAATCACAATATATGAACATTTTACAGGCAGTGTGTCATTTTCCTAAGCTCAAAAGTGGGTCCAAGTGCTGGAGAACTGAGCTGTTTTGAACAAGACTCACATAAATCAACAGGCCTTTTCTCTCTTCATTAATTGCTTGAACTTTGTATCAAGGCTAAAGTTCTTGATTTAGGATAGCAAATGACCACAGACCTGAGACCATCCTTCTGCAGCAAAACATTTAAATTTAAACACATATCAAAAGTGCTCTTCCTAAGTGAATTTTCCGTAATTTTCAACTATATATGGGGAAGTCGTCATGACATCTCCCAAAAAGCAGGTATACAAGATAGAGTGAAGATCATCGAGCGCAGAGGGATGGCCTAAAATGAAGAAGACAAGGTTTTATCTTCAGGCTCTAGGTCTTGCTCTTAAAGGAATCTTTTTTGCTCCTGGACAAGCTGTTTGGGCCCAGTCCATGCTACACCCATGCCAATATATTATGCTTACTGTTCCTTTTTTATGCCTCCTTAAACTGATGCTATCAGGAAAAGTAGCTCAGTCCTGCTAATGCCTTAGGGTTTTAGCTTTTATGTTTTCATTTATTCATAATCCTGCAATTCTTTAGTGTATAACTCTAAAAACTCCATATAGAGGGTTAGCTACTGCTTTATAAAAGCTACTGCTTTTCCCATTTTGGTCAGACACAACAATTCCTCTCTAGGCCTGAGAATCAAGGACACCTCACTGTCTCAGGCCCCGAGAAATGTAAACAAAAGTGAGTCGGGGGAGCAAACTGGGAGAATGGGACTCCACTACCTGAAGCTGTAATTGGACGATTAACCTCTGATACGCAAATGGACAAAATTTGTATCTGTTGGAAAAACGTGTGACTGTGCCCGTCCTGGGTGTAGTCTGTGCGAGACTCCTGCACTGCCCAAGGTGTGCCCTGTAAAGGCCTTTCAATAAATACCCACCCTTTATCCTTTCACTCTGTCTAGCCTCTGTTCCAGGTCAGCCTCTAGGCATCACTACCCACCTTGCTATGGCTGCAAGCCCCCGTTACTTGCCTTGCACCAGTGCTGGGAAACCTGTCATTGCACAGTGAGATGAAGAGGGGTTTGGCCTGATTGAAAACCTATCATTTTTCTTTGCTGTGCACATTTTAAGCTGGGTATCATCTCTGAGTTTTGTTCCATACAGCTGAGTTAAATTCAGGCCAGGCAAAAGGGAATTGTTAAGAACACACAGGCAGAAAAGGAGGAGGTTTGAACCATCCTTTCAGCCCCATCCTGTGCTGTGAAGTCGGCCTCCAGACTTTCAGCCCAGTATGTTAGCTCTGGTGCAGCATGTGGCTAGAACTGTGTCTGGACCAAAAATTTAGATGCAGACGCCTACGTTGGTGTCTTTTCCCATCATATTTCCAATTCCAATACTAGCATGGGAAGACCAAGCTCAGTTCGGCCTGTACCTGCTAATGTACACCTACACACAGCTTCTGTGCATCTGCTCTTTGTCTGGTAACTTGGGGAAAACTGTATTACCTTAAATGACAGGGAAACATATTCCAAGCAAAAATGCTTTCACAGCTTGTGAGGCTTACAAGCACTGAAGTAAGATGTGCCAGTCAAGCATCTAGGGCTACTACGCCAAAAATACGCATATAGCTCCCAATTAGAAAATTATTAAGATGTTGAGAAGGGAATACTTGTATTTTAGTATTCTGCTCTGCTCAAAAGCTGTGCATGTTTTAAAGTGGTTAATTTGGGCATGGGTCTTTCTCTTATTTTCATACAGTGAACTGGTGTTAATCATTCATCAGAGCATACTGTACAATTATTGAATACACACATAGCCAGCATGGCTTAGGGAAATTGATACTGATATTTCAACAGGTTTTTTTAGTAACTGATTTAGCATGTGTTTATTTTAAGCTTGATGATGCAATACATGTTGTGAAGCAAAGATTGATAAGGAATCCTAGACCGAATAAGACTCAATCGCAGAAGAAACACTACACAATACTATTATTTTTGCTCAATTTAGGGACCGTAGCAGCCCATACAGTGCCAATCGTTCTGGTTCATGTTGAGAATATTGAATGGACCTTTTATTCTGTATTCTTATTAGAGTGTGGGGTTTTTTTTTAATATTTATTTAAATAATTTAATTTTAGATGGGAGTTTATATATCTTGAGCAACTCTGTTACTAAAACACCACATTCAATAAACGGATCAAATGTCATTTTTTCCATTTACAAATACAATATTGTTTCTGTTTAGAAAGGAAAACACATTGAAGTCATTATTGGAAACAGATTTCCCAAGTGCTTTTTAAATAAACTGTATAAGAGACTTTGATCTAGTTAGCTGACTGATATCATAGTTCCATGCATATGTCCTTCCCAATTCGATTTAAAACTTCATATCATTTCAGATCATGTGTTGCAGTGCCAATGGGTTAGGTTGCTAGAAGTAGAGGGTCTATAAGCTAAAAAAATATATATATTTAATATTAACTGAAGTATTTTACACAACTTACCCAAAAGGAATTATTTTCCTTCCCTTTTTGTCTAGGCACTGTATAAAACTGTTGTTTAATTGTGGAAATGGGGTCAATCGAGTCATCATCCTTTAAACATAAAAATGTTTTGGGTCCAAGCTTCTGTAATATGTCCTGTGTTTCCAACCCTCAAATTACTCGTTTTGGCTGTAACTGAGAGGCTATCTCCGGCTGACATGTGTGTTACCTCTCTATGCACAGCACGGTGGTGCAACATTTAGCACGGTGATTTATCATCTATGCACAATGTCATGTCATGAAACACCAGCCTCCTGAAGACAGTCAGAACAATATCTACCATAATAAAGTACAGTTCCAGTGGGCTCCAAATTACATCTTAGATATTTTGTTACTTGTCCTTTATCAAGCAAATGTAAAATTGTAGCGGAGTTACTGACAGACTCTATAATTCAGCTGTCTGCTGCTTTATCACAGCTCTCAGTAGGTCTCTAATGAATATTTCTGTATGTATGTTTCTGACTGATAATCAAACTAAGAACAAGTCCTAATTGGGTTTTCCAGTGCACAGAAAAGTGCCTATATTACATTGGCAGATATCCCAACCAGTGTTAAATAAAAAGTGCAAACATAACAGACTTTCTTTTACAATTTTTTTAAAGATTCAAATGTGCAGAGAGTACAGAGGTTTGTGCATAAAGCTACATGGTGCCCTAAAATTAAAAAAAAAAAAAGGCAACTAAGGGATCTGCTGCACCCAATGAAAGTATATAAATCAGTGACTATGGGTCTGTGTCTTCAAAGAATCACACCAAAGCAAACTGAAATGTCAGTAAAGTGGTGGCGATTAGATGAAGGCTTACAACTTTATCAGACAAATAGTGCAATAATTACCAGTATTGTGGAGCCAGATCTGCGCACCAATCCTATTCAGGTAATTTTAAGCCATTAAGGATTTAGATCTGACTTGCAGTCGAAACACACCTCTTTGTTTAAGTACACACAGCACTGGAGTCAATGGAAGTTGCACCAACACCCAAACATGAAGCCCATTTAACCAATTTTGCCATACATGGTTTACGCAACTCCCTTTAGATCACTGTGGAGAATTAGGTGAGTGACACAAGAAGAATCCACCTTGTCTCACAGAATCACAGAATATGCTGGGTTGGAAGGGATCCACAAGGATCATCAAGTCCAGCTCCTGGCCTTGCACAGGACACTCCAGGAGTCACATCACATGCCTGAGAGAAGTGTCCAAATACTTCTTAAACTCTGCCAGGCTGGTGCTGTGACCATTGCCTTGGGGAACATTTTCAAGTGCCCAGTCACCCGCCGGGTGAAGAACCTTTTTCTAATATCCAACTTAAACCTCTCCTGGCACATTTTATAGATTACCATGAGTAAGATAACAGTATTCAAGACAGCAAATTATGGTTATGTATAGCCAGACAGGACACTCCTCCTCAACCAGTACAAGAGATGTGATCAAGATATGTCTGTGGTATGCAGTGACATCTATACAGCAGGTAATGATTAGCCTTACATCTTTTATATATCCTAGTCCAGAACTTGATCTCCACTGCATAAATTGCAGCTGGACTACTTTATATGGCTTCGTTTGCTTTAACTTAAATTTCTACCTGTATAACAACTTACAATCCAACAGGTTTCAGTTATTAGAATTGTCATTGAAATATTTTTTCGACTTATTAGAATTACTTTTCAGTAATTTGTGGAGTCTAGTTTTCTCTGAATTAAAATATATATGGGTAAAAATGCTAATCTAAGATAGGCTGAAGAAGGATCCAGCTGATATAAACAATTGGACAGTGTTATTTCATAGGCACGGGTAGAACGATTTTAGGTAGGAAGAGAGTTCAACAGCCTATGCAAGCTTAGAGTCCTAAATTATCTATAGCTATAGACAGAAGATAACTAAGTATCACAAAGAAGAGGATTAGGTAATAGTATACAGAGTACAGTTATAGTAAAACAGGTAGGCAAGCTGCAATGAAACACAGCACAGAAAAAATCGTTTAACACTGCAATCGGGTCTTTAAAATGATTCACTTCTTGCTTCCAATAATTCCAATGCGCAGCCCACTTCCAATTCCAATTCTTTCATTTTTAACAAAGAATATTCCATACTTTCAGAGCCCTATTCCTCACTTTCCTCAAAGTCTCTGTGTAATGCTTAAATGTCAAAGTGGGATGAACTGGTAGTTACAAAAGTGAGGGATGTCCATGAATACTAGCAATATTAAAATACCAAGAACCTTAATGTAAAAAGGTAATATGCACAAGCAGAATAGCTACAGTCTCTTTAAAGACACGATTTTGAGCATCTCACTACCTTCCCCCAACCACACTGTCAGTGAGTCATTCTAGTGGGGGCAGAGAGAGGTAATATCAGCTACATGATTCATGTGCATGCTGCTGGCCCCTGTGAGCCTCAAAATGCTTAGCCTGTTTGAGCTTAAGTGAACTCCTGACCTTCTTCAAAGAGAGACCCAGAAATTTCTCATTATATCTTCCCATTCTGAACAAGGTGGAATTAAGACACTGAGACGATGAACTAAAAAAGCTGTTTTTCAAGGCTAAATCATGCCTCCGGCAAAATGCAACAAGAAATAGATATAGAATGAAGAACAGGTACTGTCTTTCACTCAGAGCAGAACTGAAAGTTTCATTTAGTTCTTAAGACATATTTCCTCTTCCTGTGAATTATTTTTACCGGCCATGACTGGAGGCAAGATAGTGAATAAGGTGGAGTATTCATTTGGTACATTTGAGCGTTCTTAATTTTATATGCTTGACTTCAGATGAAAGTGTTTTCTCAGAAAGATAGTTTTCTAAACTTCCTAGACATGGATTAGGTTTCAAGCATATTAAAAGTCAAAATGATTATGAAAAGGAACAGGAACTAATACATTTGTTAAAGATGTCGTGGATGGTAGAAATGTTGAAATTCCTTACTGCATGCATATTCCTATGTATATTTTAGATACTAAAACTCTAAGTTAGGGACAGATGCTGCAGCTTTAGACTGTTACACATACTAAGACAACCAATGTTGTTCAAAACATGCCTAGCCAGCCCTGAGGAGATTTATAACTTTGATTGGCAGAGGCCAAAATGCCTCACATCTGCTTTATAAAAGTACTTCTTTAAGACCAGATATCTAATTATTGTCAAATCCACTAGGCAAGTTTAGAGTATCTGATCTTATGATTACAGACAGGTGCACTTAGAATACAGAAAATGTTTCTAATTCAATTTCACTGATGAGATAATCAGGACTGACTTTCTACTAAAGCCATGTACTCTGAAGCCTTGAACTTTGTTTTCTGTGCAATTAATGGCTATCCCTATACTGTTTTGTAAAGCAAACTAAGGAATTGGTACTGGAGTTGGAGGTATGTCACCATTATCTTCAGGAAAAGCAGACCGGGTGGACAAAGTAAATAAATAATTATATGTTACCTGTAGAAGCATGTCCTGATAGGAAACTGAAGAACTTCAAAGCTAGTTCATCCTAGTGAAATGAAAACCAGGCCTGATATCTAATGTCCAGCCATATACTTCTACGGTCTAGACGGTAATTATTTATTTTACAATCTTGTAGAGCAAATACAGTTTGACTGACACGGTTTTGTTCTTCTGTAAAAATTTTTAGAAGAGTCAACTACAGATAACCTCATGGGACAATGACTTAAGGAAACTTTACTCTGTATTGCACACTAAAATTATCCACTTCTTTGAAACAATGCTGTTGCTATTTAAAACAGATGTAGAGTCCACAGTGGATCTGGGTTTTTAATCAAAAGCTTCAAGTAAGATTAACCTCACAAATAGTGAAAGCACTGGAACAGTTATTAATTATAAAGATAATAAAATCTTCTTATGTTGTGATGAGTTACACTGAAGTTTGATATGAGCCTATTTGTGTAAAATGCAGCTGAAAACTCCTCATGCAATTGATGAATTTGTCAATTGTTATGGACCACAACGCAGAAAAAATCCCCAACTTTGTTACCTGTATTATAAATAAAAGATCTCTTACTGCCGTTATTTATCTGAGTCTAGCTCTAGGAGGTTGTTGCTCTTGGTATGGCACACTTGTGAGCCCGTTCTTTTCACCTGCTCGCTCCATAGGCTGTAACCACTGCTACTCTATCAAAACAATCTATACACATACGTACATCTGTAATGTAAAATAAATGAATAGTTTATAAAATGTATGGCTATCCTGTTCTTATACAGCAATGTGTGCCTGAAGGAAGCATATCTAGCAAAGCTTAATTGAGAATAATCTTAATAATTCTGAACATTGTGAAGACACAGGACTAGCCAAGTTTTTATTTATTCATAAGTATATGAAATAATGCTTCATAAAGCATTCCCATTACATGAAGGTCTTCACCCACTCTCTCAGTGCAGATTTGTGCGATCACAGATCTCCCCACCCTCTGTCGTGTTCGTAACCCAGACTCTTCTACTGCCATCTCTGTTGTTGTTCTTTCCTGCCTGGGATAAGCATGTGGCTGACAATTTAAATTTGCTGTTGCTAGGGCAGGATTTTACAGCAAGCTGAACCACCTCTCCTGCAGGGTATCCTTGGAATAACGGATTAATTCATATCCTTAAGTTTCTTTCTGAGAAAACAGGAATAAGTAATTCATAGGTTCAGTCCAAGGTAATGTAAGATTTCTTCAACAGATTTGGCAATTTTTCTCTCTAATAGGAGAATTTCTGTCAAGTATGCAAGCAGGAAAATGGCATTTAGACACATGAGAACTCAGGAAAGGGTTAAGAACCAGAAGGAAGATAGAAAATGAGCGTGCAGCAGAATCTTGAGACATCTTTTTACTCTAAGTATTACGCCACCAAGTGCTGTCACTGCTCTTTCACCCTGTTCCTTACCTGTAGGATCCAAATCACTCCAAAACCCTGCTGCTTTTGCTGAAGTGAAATTTTAGCAAAATTGAAATCCATGCTGACCTGTAGTAGGAAATAGCAAGCCCTGAGGAAGAGGGCATTCTGTTTTATTGCAGGCTACACAATCTCAGCCTTGAGGCTTCAATTCTCAAATGAACACAGTTTACCTGACATATTTCTCTAATTTCACAGTTTGTTGCCAGGTTGTGGCACCTTTGCTATAGATGGTTCTTCCTACACAATCTGACTTCAACAAACATGTGCCTTTGGATAACACAACTGTAAAATGATCACATTTTGCTAGATGTTTTCTTGACTTTTGCAATGTAACAGCTTCTCATTAAATAAAAGCTATCTTGCCAAACACTGTAGATTATAAGAGCAGAAATAATTTTAACTATTAATAAAGAAATCATAAAATTGTGTCAGCCAGGAGCACTTGTCTATGTATTTCACGTGTTTTTAAAAACTGAATCCTAGGGAGGTAATCTGACCTTGCACAGATTCCAGGCATCTCCTTTCCAACTCTGTTTGTCACTGGTGTTGAAAGTACTTCAAAGTGCAACAAAATGAACAGAGTTCAAATGCACCATAAGTAATTTTTGAAGCATGAATCAGAGATGCTTAAATATCAATACTAAGTTGAAACTTAATGCAGCTGATGTATTAAGCCCTGTCGTTGTACAAGTGCTAGATAATATCAAAACTGCTTATTTTATGAAAACACATTTACAGGCAAAACTGGCTTTTGCAGGGGATTTCCACTAAAATGCATTTCTAATTTCTTTGTGAAATTATAAAAAGTTTATGTAGCCAGCATGACAGAGCATATAATATGTAAGGACATCTTCCATTTATAGGCAGATTATGCCACCTTTACCTTTATTGATTTTAACAAGACTACTCAAGCATCAAGAACAATACTTGATATAGATAAGGTCAGTCAATAGGTCAAAGATAACTATATTAGATGTCTCAGTGAAGCAAGGGAAAATGTTTTAAATATTAACAAGGGACTGAGGTCGAACTACTGCTTTACTTCAGCTGAGATGGAAAGAGGGAGTTTAACCCAGCACTGCATGATTATGTGTAAACTGTGCAGAGACCCACTGAAGGCTTTGCACTTACACTTTCTGTTAGTTTGACATAACTTCAATCCCACATCTGCAGATGTGCTGTGAGAAGTATGGAAGTGCTTTTCTAGCAAACAAAGGAATCTTCATCCATCAGCATACCAGAGACGATAGTGGTTTTCATGTTACACAGTTTCAGACATCAGCTAAATTAGGGTTTTAATCCACATCTATTTTTCCTGCAGTCAGTGGAAAGGGAGAGATGGCTTTGGTCTCTGCTTTGTATTGCTCCACAAAAGTATTGCTTTCCTCTTCGGCTAAGGAGGAAAATCAATACAAAAATTAATGCTGTGAAATGCTCCTGGGAAGGCATTAAAAATGGGCAACTAAAATAAGTAACATTAGCAAATAGTGAGGTGTATACAGTGTGTACATATATATATAAATATATATATAAAAACATATTTTAAACCACATAGGTCTTGCTTTATAATTATATCTTTTCTAAATTTTTATGGGTATTTTATATATATATATATATATGTATACACACCTTATAATAATTCCATTAAAACAACAGATTAACACTCATCAGTGGCCAAATAAACTCTAATCAAATATTAAAAATTATTAGGGTAAAAATAATGAAACAGAGAATAAGTCTAGCATATGGCTATAGATGCATGTCTTTTTTAAATGCTGGTTCCTTTGACTTAAAAAGTATATGGATTGACTGGAAAGTCAAAATTATGCACTAACTTGTGTATAAGGAAAGAATAGAGGGACTAAGACCTATAAAGAAAAGATAGAAAGTACTGAAATAGAAATATGACAAAAGAAATATAAAATCATGAGTATCTTGAAGCATTCAATACAGAATTGTTTCTTTCTATCTTTCTTGAAGAAAAAAAAAGCTGTGGAAAAAAAACTTTGCATAAATTAAAGGAAGTAATGGCTACTGGAACCTGTTAAATGAAAAGACAATAATTTTTCCTCAGGAGGCTCCTTAGCACTAAATCACTGCAAAAGCATTGCTACAGCTTTGCCCCATTCTTAATCTCTTCCCTTGCTTTTGGCCACTCTCCAAGGCAGGATTTGAGGACATTTACTCTGACCTAACAGGGCTTTTCTGAATCTAATACTTCAGAATTGCTTAGGGGGAAAGGAATAATTTATCTTAAATTGTTACCATGGATTTCTCTTGAAATGATATCAAGGGCATTCTTAAAACCCAGGCAGGTGCTTTTGTACTATTTCTCTGAATATTATCAAATAGATAATTTTAGGAAGCTTTATTCTCCTGCAGATGTCAATAGCTCCTGTTAAATTCAGTCTTGCTGGAGAAAACGCATCATGAATTATATTGCTATTCTCTCTCATTTCATGGTATCACATGCTTGGAGCTGTTTGGGTTTCCTGCCAGTTCAACAATGTGATTTTCAGCGATTTTCTTTTTCCTTCTTTGTTTTGCAGCCTTGCTTAACTGTGAAACTAATGGGTATATTTAACATTGGAATAAATTATAATTTATGATCCTAGCTGGCAAGAGAACAATGAGCTTGCATGAAGTGAAGACGTTTAAAATCAGAGATTAGGTGCTTTGCTGAAGTTCAAGAGACATGGAGCTCCAGATGCAGCATGGAGTGATACTTGGCTTAAGCGATGGTGGAACCAAGAAATCTATATAATTGGGAATTTCTATGGGAAATTACCAGGACTCAGGCATCAAGACAGGCACTTTTCAATGGATTTCTGCTTCTAACACTAAATCTGTAAAGAAATGGAGAGATATTTTTCTTTGTGTATGGAGGTAAACCAAAGTATTCACTTTTAATGGCAAATTTACCAATGACTTAAACAAAACATTGAGTATGGACAGTAGAGGTGAGATTCACATCCCTAACCTTGGTTGCTCACAATATGGCCAATAAAACATGAGTCACTCATGTGAGGCTGCTGAAGCAGTAACTGGAGATTGAGTCAATACAATAAATGATTCCCAAGGCATGGTAAAAGCTACCCCAAGCCATCTGCATTTGATGAATTGAACATGGTCCAAATCCCTTGACTGTAAAAGAATCCTCAGGTGACTGACTACCTCTGGTGTATGCTCCCACGTTATAAAAATAAAATACGATGACCATAAATCACCTTTATTTAAGGAGATTTAAGAGAATCACCTTAAGGTGTTAAGAGAAACATTGTATCCATCTTCAAAAAGGGTAGAAAGGAGGATCCTTGCAACTGCTAACCTGTCAGTTTCACCTCTGTTCCTGTTCTAGGATGCAACAGATCCTCCTAGCAGCATCCAGAGTAGTGGTCCATGTCTCGATGGACATCAGTGACAAGTGTTGTCCCTTAGGGGTCTGTACTGGGACCTGTGTTATTTAATATCTGCATTAATGACAGAGACAAAGGGATCAGGTACACCCTCAGCAAATTTACAGATGACACCAGGCTGAGTGGTGCACTGACACCCCTGAAGGACAGGATGACATCCGGAATGACCTGGACAAGCTCGAGAAGTGGCCCATGGGAATCTCATGAGGTTTAAAATTACCAAGGGCAAGATCCTGCACCTGGGTCAGGGCAACCTCCGGTATCACCACAGGCTGGGGGATGAACAGATCCAGAGCGGCCTGGCTNAGCCAAACCAAACATGTCCTGGGCTGCATCCAAAGCAGCGTGGGCACCAGGTGAGGGAGGGGATTCTGCCCCTCTGCTCTGCTCTGGTGAGACCCCACCTGCAGTGCTGCATCCAGCTCTGGGGTCCCCAGCACAGGAAGGACATGGACCTGTTGGAGCCAGTCCAGAGGAGGCCACCAAGATGATCAGAGGGATGGAGCACCTTCCTATGAGGAAAGGCTGAGAGAACTGGGATTGTTCAGCCTGAAAAAGAGAAGGCTTCAGAGTTACCTAATGTGCCCTTCCAGTACCTGAAGGGAGCCTGGAGGAAAGATGGAAAGAGACCATTTAGTAGGGCGTGTAGTGACAGGACAAAGGGGAATGGCTTCAAACTGACAGTAGGTTTAGATTAGCTATTGGGAAAAAAATTATTTACTGTAAAGTGCTGAGTCACTGCAACAGGTTGCCCAGAGAAGCTGTGGATGCCTCATCCCTGGGAGTGTTCAAGGCCAGATTGGATAGTGCATTGAGCAGCCTGGTCTAGTGGAAGGTGTCCCTGCCCATGTCAGGGAGTTGGAACCAGATGATCTTTAAGGTCCTTTCTAACCTGAGTTATTCTACGATTCTAAATCCTGCCTTAGGTTTCCAAGTTTGCTTATTGCAATTGCTGAATTAATTACTTGTAGAAGGACATTTTTGTTGGAATCAGATGGATCATTTAAATTGTCAAATCCACCAGGTTTAAAGATACTTAAGGTCTTGTGCTACTTTACATGGGTATGACTGTATAATTTATTTATATTTCTTAGAAGTAATTCTAAAGTACTTCTTTCATTACAGCAATTAGTTATATGTTTTAGAACACAGTAAAATTGCTTTAAAATTCTGTTGTAGATATATTTGAATTTCATTTAAAAAATGTGAAAAGTGATTGGCCAAATTCCCAACTAGTATGACTAGCAATTCATCGATTTCTTAGGGATATACTCAAATTATATCAGTGACTGTGAAGGAAAGCATCTGAGGATGTCTTAGTCTCACATACATAGATGTTGTTAAACTAATCTGAAAATTCTTTAACTACATTACACCATTTCTGTTTGTACATAGCTTAGAGCAACAGAAATATTTCAAAATCTTTCCAGTGACTGAGTTATAACAGTACCTTACTTGTAGATAGTTCAAAATAATATACCCTGTGACTGCACATCTGTTCACAACTGGCATACAGATTCTTTATGCAAAAGAGTCTTTTAAAAAAAATTCTTATTAGCACCTTTTAAAGTTAACTAGACACAACTGAATAGTTAATGTTTTTAAGCTCTTATGGTTTCAGCATCTTTATGATAATGTTACAAATTTGCAGTGGAAAAATTAATCATTTTCAAATTGGTTTTTTGAGTTCATTTTCATAATCTCACTGTCAGAAGTAAGTGGTCTAGAGGTAGAAGGGTTGAAACATAATTTTCCCTTGAGTAATTGTAGAACCCCTGTTCCCTAAAACTCACAGTTGTGGTTTCATTTCAGTCATGACCTCAGAAGAAGTTATAGACCATTTCTGTACTGTTTTGTTTCGAGTTTCATAACCATTTTACCAATTCAAGGTACAATGAAGGTAGACTGCTGTTGGGAAGGTTTTTTTGCAAATAATTAATTTTATATCAGTTATTTTTATTTTTTTATTTCTCAGATCTGTCATTTAAAACTGCCCCCACTGCAGTAATCTAACAATGTTTTTGGTGACTTTATGGTATGATTCAGTGAAATGGCAATACTAAAAGATTTATCTGTTCATTTAGTGAAATACCAACTTGTGATGAATTAATGTCTATAACCTATTCTCTTTTCCACTCATATTAAAATTATAAAGACCTTGTTTTAAAAGTCTTTATGAATTTCACTGCTTTCTATGCATAGAAGAAAAGAGGGAGTCCGTTCACTACTCAGGAGCTGCTATCTTGCAGTTTTCTCCATGCTTGTCATGCGGGATTTAGACCTTTTGTTCATTCAATAGTCAATCCATTCACAGCGTCCCCTAATGGTGAACTAAGACGTAATAAAAGGCTTTAAACACAAAGGTAAATCAGGAAACAGATGAGGGCAAGCCTTTGAAACACGAATTAGGGCTTTTGCATACCTTCAGCAGCAGCAGCATGTGTCCTTGAGCCATCTGAGAGTTAACATGAGAAAGGAGAATTCACCAAACACTTGAGAGAGGATGCTACCAATTGTTCATTGTTTTTCGGTTCAAAGTAGTTTTAAACTTACCAGTTGACCCAAAGCTTAAATTGAAGTTTTGTTTCTTCCAGCACTGACATCTAAACAGCATCTGCAATACATGTAGGTATTTTATGTAAAAGATTTCTTTAAGTAGATATCTTACCTGCTCATTAACTTTCTTTTAGTTCTGAATAATTCTGACCATTCTACTGGCCAATAGAAAGTAGCTTGTCTTAGAGAATAATTTTTACCTACAGTTGCAAAAAAACGAGAACTTTTTCTTGGCTTTATCTGGAATGAATTTCTGGATGAATTGGAATTGCAATGGTGCTCATTCAAATCAAACAAAGAATTAATGATGGAAGAGGCTAGAACTGCAGCAGTCAGATGACAGACTTCGAGTCAGCCTCAATCTTAATTCAACTCTGGGATTAAATTTTTCTGAATTTACCGATTATGTCAGTGAAATAGACAGTGAACTGTCAAAATATCTTCCATGTGTGACTATACACAAACACTTCCAGCACCACCATATTTTTACAGCAGGACATCCAGACATTAAGGAACAAAAGTGTTTTGCATTTAAGTGCAGAGTGCAATAGATTGCAGATAGTGACATTCCCTCTGGCCACTGAGTTCTCTGTGTAGACGAGGGCTTTAGTACTAAAAGATAAATACACTTACATTTCATCGACCATAACCAAATACAGATATTTGAATCGAATGTAAAAAAGTTAACATAAATTATTAATTGATGTCATTAATAATCTCATCATTTCCTTAAACAACTCCCCATGGTTTTTGGTACAATTTTGAAATGTATAGGCATTGAAAGTTTTGTCTCCCTACGGTACTAGGATGCTCCTATGAGATTTGAACATTCAGGGACGTAACATTTTAATATACATGATAATCTCAGATAGAAGAGGAAGAAATTTTGTCTCTCATTAGACCATCTGGCACAGCTGAGAGAAGATCCAAATACTGTCTGATGGGGAGAGGGGGTTGCTGTTGATGTATTTCCATCCCTACTTATTTGGAGAAGTGAAATTGATACAATACCATTATAACATCAGTTATAAGAATTATGCAGGATGAAGGGCCTGTGACTTCCTAACTATACTTTTAGCACTTGTGAAGTACAAAAAGAGTGGGGGGGACACATCTTTACTGAGTCCACCTTGAAAGCTAATATTTCTCACACCACAGTTAAATGGAGTGCAAATATGCACAGGTGTGTAACACATGAATAGGGTTGACTGAGCTAGTGAAGGGTGTGATGGGAGTGCTGTAATCATGTTACTGTTAGCCCGAGCTGAGGAATGTCAACAGTATACAAGATATTGCAGGAGCTGCAAGTTAATAAAGAGCCACAAAGTGCCCTTCTAAATAAAAGCAGTCTTACCTTCTTTTTTTTTTTCATTGCTGCAGTGTGGTTATTCATTTGTATATCGTCTGTATCAATTAACAACTAAATCATCTATTGATTTATCTATCTGTTTATTGTCAAACAGAAGTTGCTTTCTCAAACTGCTTCTCAGAGGTTTCCTTGACAATATTTTTAAACGAATGAGATCTTTTTCATCATCACCAGAAATATCTACTGAAATGGATGAAGTCTTTTAAAAATTAGCAATGTGACCCAGCCCAAAATAAGGATTAGCAGAATTAAGCTCCAGCATAATGATATGTGATTTTACCCATGAATAGTGCCTAATTGAATGGTTCTCATGTGTAAAGTTATTCACCTGTTTAATGTTGAAAGTATCTTTTCATTTTAAATTTGACTTTAACCTTTGTAAAGATTTCAACTTCTGTTCAGCCTAAAACTGCAGATGTGATATAATTAGTCAATAGAGAACTTCCTTGATACACCTAAAATTATTGCAAAGCACGTTTTTAAAAATTTGATTGCAAAGTAGAATGAATGATCATTATTAAACAATGTGTTGGCATTTTTGATAATACTTTTCAAAATAATTTATTTGTCTTTCAGTATTTCACTGAAATAAAGATCGGGGTTATTATTTGTAGGTAAGGAAGGGATTTCTGATCCAGTTTTTATCTGATATAGGAAACTGCATCCAAAGCCACTCTGTAAGCTTACATTTTAGAACAATTTCTTTTTATCAGTAAGTTATTTTTCTTAAAATCATTTTATACATCTCTTGATGAGATATGAGCCACAGTCCATACAAGTAAATGCAAATACTCACTTCTCTTTAAAGGCCTTGCATTGTTCACTCACTATTTTGACCTGCTTGTCCTTCAAAATAGGAGAACTGATTATATGATTAGGATGCCCACAAGGAACCTGGAAGAACTGCATTTCTTTTCCTGTTTTGCTCATGTTGCTTGTGTTACCACAGACATTTCCTTTATTCTCTTTGTGTATCAAGCCTTCGCCTGAAAATACCCAAACAGCAGGTGCTCTCTCACCCCCTCATCTCTGTCTTTTTCTGCCTACCTGGAATACAAGAATTTTCTGGAGTTTTTGAGACAGGGGACAGTGGCTGCTCACAATATGCACTGTGAATAGAATAGTCCATCAAAAACCAAAAATAAAGATATAAGGGGTCACCTACTCTGCATACATCACTGATTTCAGATTGCTGAGAATTTACCAGCTGTAATTATGGTTTTAACAGACTGAGTTGAATTCTAAGCATACTCGAGAAGAAAAGTTCTTCTGCCTTTCTCCAAAAAAAACAACCTCTGCACCAAAAGTTAAGTAAAGGAAAAGTTTTTCTTTCCCGTAGACAAAGCTATAATATAATAGGATAACAACCTGGTTTTATTTTATTTATTTAATGAATAAGAAGAACATTGAGTAAGTCAATCAAACCTTTGCAGCACAAATACTAAGCAGTAAGAGCTCATTAAGCCCCTTTTCCACTGTTGATTTCAGCTGGAGGAAATTATTTTATTATTAGCAAAAAGTTAGCACAAAGCTTGAATTAATAGTAACAAAAACAAACAAATAAAAAAATTCCTTTGTGTTGTCCTAAGACTGCACTCAATTGTCAACACTATTAACAACCAGAGATTAAAATTTTTTTCAGTTCTCTCACCGCCTTCAGGGCATTAACTGACAAGACACACAGCAGCTCATAACTGAAGCTTAAATTTAACTCTAGATAGGGGCCTCAAGACACCATTATAATATAAGTAACAAAATATATAGCAATTAGTAATGCTATTAAGGCTTTCTCTGCTTAAATTTTTCCTTTCCTTCTCTTTTTCGGTACTTGGTGAAAGCCTGTTTTATAGTCTTTCATTTGTGACATATTGCTCTAATTTTGTGTGCTCAGATCCTCTTAGATCTGTTTATGTTTAGCCTACCCCAACTTTTCTGTTCTATGAAAAGAGATTTACTTTGTTCTGGATAGTTGAAAATGCTTTGTCGTTTGGATGGAAATCTCTGGTGGGCTGCTTCTATCTTGAGGGGAAAATCTTGTCACTTACAGAGGGACTAGTTTAAAGCTAGCATGAAAGTAATCCATTCCTTTTTTTTGCTTTCCTCTTGCTTTTTCCTAAGAATCAACAATTTAGTTGACAAAGAATCTAAATGTGTTTCCTTCTTTGATTTATACCTACTACCTGACAACAACTTTTATCCAACATCTAACAATCTTCATTCAATTTCTAAACTATCCTGCACCTGTGTTTTCAAATTGGCTTCTGATGAAGTAGGAGGCCACTTCCTCTGATGAGACACCAGCACCTCTGTTTGTATATTCCCTCTCACCTCAGAAAGCTACATTTTTCCTACTGCTGTGGCTCACATGGTGTGAATAAACCTCAAGCACACATCTGACCAGATTATAAGTGTTGCACTTTGAGGTTGCAGCCTGAGTTGTGCAGGAAGTGTAATTTGGTGCAGAATGCTGTCAAGATGTGGCCCTTGTTGGCTGCACTTCTGTTGATTGCTCCGTACTGGTTACTGAGATAGAGTTTGAGGCAATTCCTTGATGCCTGCAAGAACACATTATACTGGCTGTGGGTGAACCCAGAGAGGAACAAAGAGGTGCCCAACACCCCAAATCACCTGGAAATAAAGCAGTGTAAGCCCTTTGGAGAGAACTTTGGCTCTTGCCCAGATGAGATTAGGAAGGGTGCTATGATTCCAGTTTTTAACACAGGGTATATATTACCTTAAGCTAATAAACAGAATTGAATTTCATCACAGACAATAGGTTCAGTCTTAGGTTTATCTTACTGTGCTGTGTTCAGAAACAGAGCTGGTACAGTTCTGAGAGAAAAAATTCTCCAATTAAGAATCTAACAGCTGGGTTAAACTGATTGTTATGAGCAAAGCATCTTGTAAGTTCCCCTCAGAACAAAGGGTTAAAGTAAACTGTCTTTTGGGTTGAACATCCTGCTAAAATATGATCGAAGTAAGTAACAAATAAACAAAATCTTGAATTCAAAAAGCTGAAAGTAAGGGTTAATAGAGTACAGATAAATACTGCCTTCGTAGATATGGTACTTCCCCCTCATACGTTGCAACTGACTGACAACTCTGTTGGAGTTTGAGAGTCTTTTTCCTTTTTTTTTCTCTTTTTCTGTTTTTTAAGAGGTAAGAAAAGATTTGAGTTGGCTCTGATCCCATTGCCCACAAGGTGGCTGGAGCCTGGCCATCTGTCACAGCTGCTGCTCACCATCGCTGCCAGTCTAACTGACAATGAACCCAGCACCCCCCAGGAACTGGGGCTGCACTGCCACTCGGGCAGGTAATGCACCCTTTTAGCATCCAGCTGTTCCCATCTGTGCAGCAGCTCTGGACATGGGAGAACGGTGACCCCACTGCTGTTTTCCCAGGTGGGCAGCAGGGATGGCCTCACCTGGGAAATGTTAGGAAGGCCCAAGGGAAACCATGCCCATGTCGAAATTGAAAACCTCCCCAAACTCACGGGAAGATTTTAATGCTGCTGCCAAGGCACACGCACATCTGCCATTCAGCTCTGGTTTCTATATTAAAATAAAAAGAAAAAAACCCTCCCATATTGAGCAGCTCATGGACTGCCCCAGTCAGGGTTTCTTTATTAAATTACCTCTCAACAATATTTTAAATTGACTGGTCTAGGTTTTTTCTCCATCACAAGCACTACAGACACCAAAGCTTTGGCACACAGGGCACTTAATTCAGTCACTGAGAAGACAGCTTTGCAGCAAGCCTTTCATCAACATTTAGATATCCTGGGGAGACAAAGCCAAATCTTCACCATGTTTCTTGACTGCAAGGTGTTGGAAAACTCAGCACTTCCCTTATGGCATAAGCATAACCTTGGTCCCAGAATATTCCATTCAGCATTTCTCTGTTCCCTTCAGTCACTAGTCTGCTCGTTATGAGTTTGCAAGTTGCTTTTATTTGACCATATTTTGGGAACTGCTGCCTTCTTAAGTGGTGGTAACTCAGGTTTTCATGGCAGGTGCATGTATGGTGAAAAATAAAGGTATACTCTTATATTTAAAATGTACAGTCCTTTGGGCCTCATCCAGAACATATAGAAGTAGATAGAATTAAGTCATTTTACTCTAGAGAGATTCAGTCTCAGCAGGTAGTTTAGGGTTTAAGGCAACATTTTGAGGTTAAATCTCTGTACTTTCTGCAATTCCTTCACAATTCTGTATCAATTAGGATACATGTGGATGTCAGAATTAGGCCAAATGATTCTGACAAGCAGAGAAGGATTGATAACATTGATTGTTCATAGAAAGTTACTTTTGTTTTAAAAAGTACTATTTCAAGCTGTAGTGGTCTCTAAGTACAGGTAAATGCTTCCAGAGGAGACCAGCTGGCCAATGGGCCTGGCAGCTGGTTTTCAATGGGAGCACGGTCCTGTGCTGCAAGGCAGCCCCTGTCACCTGCACAACTTCAGATCTTCCCAAATCTTGCTTTAGCATGATTGGGATGCCTTTACTACGTTTTTAAAAATCATTATCAATTCAAATGTGACATTTTCAGTTTTATTACCTTACTTTTTTCCTTTTTCTTACCAAAACAGAAGCTCAAAAGTCTTTCAGTTCCCTTTGAAAAATAAAGCTTTCTAGAGAATTTGGCACTTTTAATTTTTAATATTATTGTTAGATTTGTTATTGGAAAAGTCTGTCTGAGCTAGTACGGAACTGATTTACCAGCTCTTGTCTTCAGAAATGTGATTTTTCCTTCACTTTTTGACAGACGGGTGTGGAGTGATGTTGTACTAACACTAAGTAAATTACTCCAACAGCAGCTTGTAAAGGAGAAATACAGTGTAATATTTTTCAATGTTTCCAATCCTTTAATCACATATCAGCAAAACTTCACCTGAAAAATTAATGAAACTGTGAGTTGAATGGTGGGAATTGTTGAAAAGAGAAACACATTGCACATGAGTTGTTAAGCAGTTTGAAACACAGTTCCTGTGCATTTGTCCCTTAAATGCAAACAAAGACGTTTCAGACTTGGTGTATAAGTAAAGACAGGAAATATTCCTCATAAAAAACCAAAATGTCAAAATTCACATGACTAAGAAATGATGTTGATGTGTGATTTTTTCCTGCAAAAATAAAGGATCATGGAGAGGAAAAATAAAGGAACATGGAGATACATTTCCACGCACAAGAAAGGCCAGAAGGATGTTTCTGATCCTGACATGAAGAGCTTCAAACATTTTGTTAGGTCTCTGTCTAGTTAGTTTCCTACAGCATAATTTTTGACCTGCAGATAGCAGTGGACTTACACATCATAGATATTTCTCAAAGAACTAGTTGCAAAGCAGTGGATTCTGCAATAATTTAAGCAAATATAGTGCATGTTATGAAATAATTTAGCAGGAAAATTATGACTCTAAAACTTCTGTTTCTAGTACTTTAGTCAGTTTCATTTTAATCCGGGTCATTTTATTAACCTGGTTTACAGCATGGTTTCAAAAGCACAGAACTGAACTGATTTGTGAAAAGTGTGACTTGTCACCTCTCAGCAGAGAGAATGAATGAATAAATGAAATGTGCAATCACCTGCAGTGGCTAACAAGGTTGTCTGAAGCTCTGCATACTTGTGACACATTTCTTAATTTCCCTTAAGTACGTTTAAAACCAAGACAGGTGAAGAGGGAAGAGCAGAGGCACGCTGCCTCCTCTTGAGAAGCGGGAGCAGCCTCGCATTCCAGCCAGGCTGCACACCGCAGAGCCTGTGCGGGCACGGCTCCTCAGCTGCCTGCACAGGACACACGTTAGAGAGATTTCCTTAGTTATGGGCTACACTTTAGGTTAATACAGCACGGACTTTAATTGTCTGGCGTTTCCCAAAGTTTAGAGCTGGGTTTTCTAATGCACCTTCTAAGGATCACTTGTGAGTACAATCCCAGCGTCGGAGGCAATTATTCAAAGTAAAAAGATTGGCCATGGTCCAGCATCTAAAAAGAGAGAGATTGAGGCAGAACTCATCTCAGATTCCAAAGGTGTTATTCCAGATTTATTTCAGTGTAACTGAAAGCAGAAGGAAGTTCATTGTCTATTATGTCAAAGACATAAGATCTTTCAGATAATGGGCTATAGACACCAGGTAAAATGCACTCATATGTTTTGCATCCTATTCATTTAAATCCTTTGCTTAGAAAACTTCATAATTTTAAATGCAATGCTCACATATTGTGAGGGAAGCTTGGAATATCTAAAACAGAATCTGTGGAAAAGCTTTATATCAATTTTCACACAAAAATCTGTCCAGAGATTGAGATAAGCAATCCACAGACCCAGACAGGGCTTTTCACTATTTCTAGACCAACTTTAACTGTCAAATAAAGTGGTCTCACTGTTCTCTTTATATATATTCTGTGTGCAAAATGAAGCATATCTCTTCTAGCTGGAGTGACAACTTCATGCATCTTAACAAGTTGTCCTATAACAAAGGATGAACACCTCTGTATTCATGGTAAGAAACTTTATGTGTTGGTTTGAGATATATGACATTTTATAACTGACAATATGCATTCTCTGAGGGTGAAGCATAGCCTCTGCAAAGTTTTTATGTCTTGATATATTGTGTCTTTTGAATATCAGGTTTTTCAAGGTAGGCTGTTGGGGTTTTATACTCCTTTCAGTACTTCTTTGATTATAACACTCTTTTCAGTTTAGGAATTTAAGTTTTGAATTTCTAAAAAAGGAAGAAGTGTGTGTGTGTGCAGGGGTATGCATGTTTGTGTACACCCTGAGACATTCAGGTTACTCTGTCTTTCTGTCCTGGCTTACTACTACAGAGGCAATTATTCAGCTCACAGGATTTACAGAAGAATATCTTTCACAATGAAACCTGAAGTTTCATTAGCATATTATTACTTCTTTTAGGTTATTATTAAAGATAAACAATATCACTCTATCTAACACAGCATCTTTTCATATCATCGTAGCAAATAAATCCTGGATGATTAACAAGCATTGTTACATTTCTTTTTCACATCTTCCAAGCCGCATAACTCGTTCACATGTCAGTTACACAGATTTCTGTAGAACTGTGAAAAGAAAGAAAATAGAACCAAGAGACCAAACTGAGTGCCATGCACAGGAAGACCTTCAGCCGTGCCTGCCAGGGGCTTGTACATCTTCTGCACAGTGGCTGAAGAAAATTGTTAGGAGGAAGAACAGGTAACTGTATTGGATGAGCCATGTGTTCCAGTCTCCAGAAGTAATTTCTCACAAGGACCATCCTCAAGAATCATTAGGGCAAAATTTCCAAGATTTACTTGGGTATTTAGCAATGCAAGTCTTATTAAAGTCTACAGAACCTTTACTCTTGATAAACAGTAAACACTTGTAAAATCTTTGTCATTTGAATGCTGAGCAGATTGAACTCTGTCACAATATTTTCCTCCCTGAGACATACTTTTTACTACTGATAAATGTCAAGATGGCAATATTCTCTCTTTGTAAAGCAATTGTAAGGTGGGCTGCCTCAGGAAAGCTCCTTCTGCTGAAGTCACAGATCTTTGAAGAACTGTCTGCAAGCATCTTTGAGGCACTCAGCTACTACAACTTGCAAACCTGTTCTGCTGAAGAAAAAAAACCCACACTCTTCTAGAAAATACAGGTGCTATAAATGTAGACGTTGCCTTCAGAACTAATTAAAAACTTCTTATCATTTCTCTGACAACAGTAAAAAGGACTAAGTTGCCACTAACCTGAGAGTGGGGGAGGTATATAGGGAGAGGACTATATTAAGTGAGGCCCCAGGCACAGGTAATAAATCCTTCAGTCAGGTTTATTGTTCTGGTTGAAGAGGTGACCATAGTGTGGGATGGGAGCCTTTCAGCTCTGGGATTCAGCAGCACTCTGGCTTGCTAACAGTATCCTCCACCTGCTGCACTTTGACTTTCAGCTCAGTGGCAGCTGCAGGCATCAATTCAGACTAGAAACTGAGGGAACACACACTTTTATCGTGTTGAAAGGTAGCTGAAAGGCAACTAGAGGCATACAGCAGAAGGAAAGGGAAAAAAAAATTCATAGAATCATCAGGACCCACAAGAATCATTGAGTCCAACTCTCGGCCCTGCACAGAAGAGCTCCAAGAGACACATCATATGCCTGAGAGCATTGTCCAAATGCTTCTTGAACTTGGACAGGCTTGGAGCTGTAACAACTTCCTCGGGGAGCCTGTCCCAGTGCCCAACCACCCTCTGGGTGAAGAACCTTTTTCTAATATCCAGCCTAAACCTCCCTGGCACAACTTCATGCTGTAAGCTCAGGTCCTGTGTAATGATATGGTTCTGACTGATACAGACTCCTGCTCTTGGGGTCGCACTGCACCACACAAATGTCCCTGAGTACACACAGTTTGACCCTTAACACTTAATACTGTTACAGATACTCATCCAGCTAAACAAGAAACCTTTCTGGTGGATGCCCAACTAGGGAATTTAGAATAAGAGTTAGTTTTTGGTTGATATGCATCTGTACCTAAGCTCCCTGTACGTGTAGTGAGATGTACTGTGTTTCTTAAAGGAGAGTTCAGCGAGTCTACTGAAGAAATGCTGAGAAAAATGCTGATGCCTGGACACCAGCTCACTATGGTTAGGTGACAGCTAAGTGGGGTTGTGATAGTTAAGGACTGTTTTGGAGTTCTAAAGCTGGAACTTGTGAGGAAAAAGTAATAGTTAGGTTGTTAAATCTCTTTGTTCTTCAAGCTCTTTCTTTAATGTCTTCAGACTGACTCCTGAAGTCTGTGTTTTGTCTTGTAAGTATTTGCACTGTAAAATAAATGGGGACTGTTTAACATTCCCTTCTAAAAATGCCTGTGTGCATGTTCAGCTCCATTAACAATAGAGGTGTACACAGGGCAGGAGAGACCCTGACCCCAGGAAATTATTGGCTAGCTGCTGTAATGGCAATTGCTTATCTCTTATTTAAATAATCAAGTTAAATACCAAACAAATCTTCTAAACTCTGTTTTTTGTTAAGCTCAAAAAAGTCATGGGGAGAATGAAACAGAAATCCTGCACAAGAATGATTACAAAAAGTCCCCCAAACCTTCCTTCTATATCCTGCTGGCAAGCTATATAAAGATTAATATTTTTTAAAATGGCAAACTAATTGTAAATATGAGATGTCCCTATCCTCCAAATGCCAACTGAAAGGGTAGATTGCTATCCGTGTAAGATTAGGAGGAAATTTAAAGTACTATTTATTGTGGGCAAGAAATTAATTTAGGATAAAAAACACTTCAATCTGGAAACAGCAGGGTGAAATCAGACTTTGTCTGTTAATTAACCACCAGAACTTCATAGCAAAGATTTTACTGTCTTCTTAATTTTGACTTTCTAGTAACTAAATTGTCTTTTTCTACATCTGAGCAATGGTGTAATATAACATATCACTGGTATACCTCCAGATTTCATTCACTAATGAATTTAGCACATTCCTTATCATATAACAGAATAAGAACCTCATGCATTATATAATAATATTTCATGTTATTGGGCTTCTAAGACCAATAAAACAGCTAGGTAGCACTAATAGTATCAGTAAAGTCAGCTGTTTGTACAGGTCTCCTTTTTATTAAAATAGTCATAGGATAACATCAGTATATACAGTAACCACGTGTTGTGAGATACTGATCAAACGACAATAAAGCAGGGTAATTAGGGCTTTGAATGTGATCTGAATGGGGTAAGTCGACACCAGCTTACATTCTGATGGTCAAAGAGATGTGATTGTATCTCCTTTACAAAGAATTAAATAACACTCCAATGTTTATCTGCCCATCTGAAAGAAGTCCCATAAAGGGAAATAAACACTTTTACATTCTTGACACCTTGAGACTCTTTTTTCACTCAGCAGCAACAACTCTAATTTTCCCCTCAGTATTGCTATTTTATAATGATATTGCTAATACATTTTGAAAATACAAAATCAATTTTACAATCAAAACTGGAGAAACACAGTATGTAAGTGGAGGACTTTTTAGTGGCTGCCCTATGACCTTTAATCTCCAAAGTTCTTGAACCTTTTTTTAATCAGTTATAGATTTCTTCTGGCATGCAGCAAAAATTAGAGTTTTTTAGCTAATTGCTATTTGTCTAGTGCTCAGGAGCATCAGTGGGAAGAAGAAGCCTGTAGAATCCTGGCTTTAATGTTTGGCTTTAGGGTTAAGACCTATGCCTGCACATTAAGAATGCTACTGTAATTTTTTTCTAATGGTCAGAGTGTGAGAGATAACATCGCTGCAGGAGGCATCTAACAAAAGAGGAAAAACAAATGGAGGCTTAGAGGTAAGGTAAGTATTTAAACAAAGCAGTAAAAATTATTATGAAAGACCCACATATGTTAATCTACTGTTCCTAACTCTCACTTACACTGGGAACAAAACAGCTCACAAAAATCCCAGGCAATAATCCATACAGCCTGGTATCCGTGGCTACTCAATATTCTACAGTCTTAACCTCACTTGAAACTCGTGGTGTTGCCTACACATGTGGTCTAAAACTAATAAAGAAATAGAAAATGGATTCAAAGAGGAAGAAGAGAAAAGAAGAGGTTTATATGTTATGTTGATAGCAAGTATACTAATTTTGGTGAGATCTGTATAAATGGGGAGGAAGACTGAGAGAAGTAGGAGATAATCTGAAATTAAGAATTTTTCAACAAAACTGCCAGAAAATCAGGAAAAGTGGTGGAGGTAAATGAAAGTGGTGAGATTTTATCTTGAATACTCTAATTTCAGTAAGAGTTGAGATAGTTGTGAGAAAGTATTGAGAAGCCAGGAAGAGTTTGTGGATGCTAAGCTGTATATGAGAACCAGTAGCATGGATGATGTAAAAACTCACTGTCTGTAAGGAACCAGTATAAACAAAAAGGTAAGCCAGTATCACCACAGGTGTAGTGGCAATTGAGGGAAGAAGGAAGAAGATTCTATAAATGGGATCTTAAGTGGGGAAGAAAAAAGAAAAATGTTTACTCCACAAAGAACCAGTTGAGAGGAGCTGGGGAGTGAACTCAGGAGAGATGGAGATAATCATAATGGGAAAGTCTGTTTTACAGGTAGATAATAAGGAACTTCTCACTTTTGGAAAGGCAAATTCCATATAACATGTAGGTTAGAATCAAGGTTAGACAGCAATGAGGAAGGAGTCAGAGAGCATCATGTTTGTCCTCAGGCAGAGAGAGCCCATGCATAGTGAGGACAGGGAGAGAAGGACAGTGAGCAAGGAGAGATGGGTGAGATGCAGCTATGACAAAGAGCCCAACAAGGTATAGTTAAGGGAGGAGGAATGTACACGTAAAGCAAGTGGTTGATAATGTGACAGGATGGAGGCAAAAAAGAAGGAAGCTTGAATTGAGAAAAAAGGAGGTGGTCTTGAGCTGAGCCATTTGGGAATGGTAATGGTAATGGATGTGGTAAAGAGAAAAGGTAGTAAAGAGAAGTGAATAACAAAGGCACAGATAGGCTGTGCATAAGCCTGTCAGTGTTACTTTTTGAAAGGCCAGAAAGATCTAAGATGAAGCAAAGGAAAACTGAAGGTTGTACAGAGCTTTAAGAAAAAGTTTAGAGAGGACAAAATTTAAACCATGAATTCCAGAAGAGAAGACATTATAAAAGTTGTATTCACAAGTAGTATTAGAGTTCAGGAACTTTATCCAGAGCAGATGAAGAGTAGGAATAAGTGGTGCCCATAACGCTAGGAAAGAGAGCAGGGAAAGGAATAGCAAGGTGGATCAAAATGCCCAGGTGGTCAGATGAAGGCTAGGGGAGAGCTCTGGACAGTGGTACCTCTGGTTCAGTGGACCTGGAGTATTGGGTGGGCAGGAGTTAAGTTTAGAACAGATTAGAGTCAGAATGACTGACAGACTGAAAAACAAGTTTGGCAAGTGAATAGAGAGGCAAGACATAAGAGAACCAGGATTAGGACAGGGCAAGGGAAACTGTGATGGAAAAAACAGAGTACATAAGAAATAAGATCTTAATATGGAGCAGGAGGTGGGCAAGCTAAGAAGCATGTGTATTTTCATGGAGGCAAATTCTGTAAAATACGGTTTAATTTTGAGGACTGCATTTAAACTAAGCAGTTCTGCAGCGTGGAGATTTCCTCACCTGTCCACATGCTTCTCAGACTTCCCAGAAATCTCTTCTCCTTTTAGGAGAGCTGACTGCTGTCCCAGATATCTTTAATGTATGTAATCACCCTGTGGTGCCTTTCATCTAATTTGGCATAATGCACATTTGAAAACCTGTCACAAATGGGCCAGTTTGAAATGATGCTGTAATGCACAAAAATTAGTTCTCCTGCCCTTTGGCTGCTGAACAAGAAAATTGATTTTTGTGCATTATGCAATGAATTTAAATGGTATATTTCAGACAGATTTGTAAACATAGGACTTTGCAAATAGAGACACTGGAGGGATTCAAACATAACCAAAGGCAATAGGAACTATTCTGGTAACCTATTAAATCATTTTTTACTGACTCTTTCCCATCATGCCATTGGACTAATGAGCAGACTTGTCTTTGTGTTTTATGTGTTCTTTAGAAACTCTGGTTCCAAATGCAACTGGTCACTGCTACGGCTTCCATTACCCGTGGTGGTTTTCAAAGGTTCTTCTGGTTACAGTACTTAGGTTGTGTATATATAGCGAGTGCTTTTGAAAAGGCAAATTCCTGTGCTGTCATCCAAGCAATCAAAACACTCTTTGTGTGCAGAGCGGGGGAGGATGGAGACAAGGGTAGAGGCGAGGGGGAGATGTTTAGAGAACCAGCAGGTGCCACTCATCGGTGCGGCCGCTGCCTTCCCGTCCCTTCCCGACTGCCCCTCAAAGCTAAAATCCAGTGTTCAAGGCAAGGCAAGAAGCTCAAGGAATGTGGACCCAGCCCTGGCGCTAATGGCTTCCCGGCCGGCACATCTCCGCGCTCCGCTGCCCGCGCAGAGCCGCAGCGGCTGCCTGAGGGAGCGCTGGGACAACAGGCGCTGGTGCCGCGACACCGGCATGACAAATTAAACACTAATGTGTTTGCTAGAGGCTTAGTTGCTGGGCTGGGGTGCCAGATAGAGTAACCCCTCTGCTCTGTGACCTTTGCTTCCTTTACTGCGGATGGGTGCAGAGAGGTTAAAGAACAAACACTCTGCTTTTGATCAGCAGTGCGACACCGTGCTCCAGCCCAGGCACCTGATGGGGAGGGAAAACTGCTCGAGCTTTCTCCTCTCTCCATGGCAATGTGCTGAATGCTTCTGCAGCATAAGCACTACTTTTTAAAAAGGGATTAAGATCCTTTGCCATCAGGAGCAGCCCCTTTGCACTGCATGTTTTTATACCTCACAAAGATCAGTCTATCTGAAGTCAGAGTAATTTTTTTCTCTGAAAATAAGAAAGAAATGATGTATTTATTAGCAATTTCTCTGACTGAATTATTCTCCTACAGGCCCTAGCTTCTTTCTCACCAAGTAAAGCAAATAAGCTATTAATTCTCTGTTTTTCCTCAGGGTATGTGCATGAACAACAGTTGTAGAAGCTCATCAAGCTGCTGTTTGTTCCTGACAGAACCAGAATCTCTGATGAATGTTTCATTATTTTCATCCAAAAAGAGAAAAAAAGAGATAATTTCTGGGACAGTTTACACTCTTTTAAAAGCCACTGTTGAAACCCCCCTGCTGCAGGTTTGTCTAGATCTCAGTTCCTCTCTTCTCCACTATAACCTTTCTGAAATCTGGTACCAAAAGCTATGGAGAAGACATCGAGGTGCCTGGCATGGAGCCTAATGTCCCCACTTTACACGCCGTTTTAGAGCACTAGAGTGAAGTGTGCCAAAGGCCTCAGCTAGAACAACAAATTGCTTTCCACACGAAGACAGGTCTCCATTACCCAGAACAGATCAATTGCTCTCAGTGTGACTGATGAAGCTGAGGTGAAAGTACAAAAAACAGAATGATGCTAGCTCAATATTTTATTTTTGGTAATGAAAGTGATCTATTGCTGTTTAACAAGTAATTCCAAGAACATCAACACACAAGACAGGGTAAAAAATGTTGGTTACAACATTGTTTATATAGCCAGATTTCAAGATGAAACTAGCTGCATGTAGTTCGCAAAACATTGGCATTTCATCATCTTTTATTTATGGAATTCATTAAAATGTGAGACTCTAATATACCACGCACTAAAAAGGAAACCTATAAACTATTCCCCATATCATCAAACCCATCACCCATACGGCAGTAGATGGCTTGGAGGAGCACCTCATATTCCAGTGATGAGCCCCTTGATCCCTTGTGGATGGTGCATGTACCTCGGCAATTGTTTTTCAGAGAAGAACCATTTGTTTCAGTGGCACATCAGGACAAGCCAAGAAGTAAGTGACAAGAGAGAGAATTCACCACCTGCATTTTGACTGTTACATTTTAGATGTAGTATTTATTTTTATAAGCCCCTGGGGGAACAACTCTCCCAGATGCACAGTATCTGCATAATCACCCAATTTTAGATAGATTAAATATTCATATCAGGCTTCTTGAGTTGTGGTAATGTCCCTCTGGGGTTCTGAGGATCCAGGAAGAGCTTTGCCACAGCATAATGATTGGTGTCTGTTGTTCAGACTGTCAGGGTTATTCTCCCCCCACCACAGCCTGTTTAGAGGCAAGTTCTCGTGAACTCTTGAGAATGGTGGGCTTTTCCCCCATATAATGAGGCAAGATATGGTTCCTATAACACAAGGTAGTTCAAAGATAACCAGACCTGCATGAAGACTTTTGCTGCACCTGTACTCTGAGATTTATTACCTGTCTGTTTAGTTTAGACCCATCTAGCAACATAACTGGCTCAGATGAGGCTGAGGTGACTAACAGGTCAAGATCATGGATATAATTACATTAAATAGAAATATCTGTGGAAAGAGTGGGAAGAATTTTCTATTAAGTATGGATGGGCTAACATCTTCCCAAAATTCATTCTAGAACTACTCTTTTCCATTTTGTCTGCTTGTTTGTTTGTTGCAACAGTATAGCAGTGAATGTAAATTTTTTTTTTGGCCATTAAATTGGCAATTAATAAACTCAACAAAAGAAGAAAAAAAACCCACTCTTTATCCTCGTTTTAAGTCCTATATCTTCTTTGATCAGTTAACTGATTACATTATTTAATAGGTCTAAACATTGTTCTTGCTCTCTTGTGGTTGGCAACTTACATTAAAGTTTTCAGGGCCAGGAGAGCAACATGATTTAATGAAACCGTGTAAGCAAAACTTGCTGAAAAACTCCCATCATCTTTCTTTGTAACTATGACCCATTCTAGCTTCTCAAAACACAAACATTTTAAAGGGCACACACGATTGTTTTTCCGTTTGTCATCACTGTTGGCAACAACAGAGAGTTTAACGAGTATCACCTTGCTTCCAGACAGGATGTGCCTATCCAAACTCAGATGCTTGAAAAACTCGTGTATATCAGAGGTATTTGCCTATAAGCTCACCAGAGACAATAAAGAGGAGCCAGAATTATTCAGAATAATTCCTTTTGCATTAAATCAAGCATCTAAGATAGGAAAGTTGAATTCTTCTAAAATGTTTTCCTTGAATTACATGTGAGGGGATGTAAGGCAACTATTTCAGATGCAGGCATCTGCATTATAAACACTTATAGTTAGGGCATTTATAGTTAGGTCAAATGAATTGCATCTTATATGTTGAAGACTTTTCTCAAGAAACGTGGATGATTTAGAGTCTGCTTTTATTCTTTATGAAATTAAAACAGAAACAGAGGGGGAGAGAGGCATCCTAGAGTGTCCATTTATAAACTAATATTGTCTGTGTACAGACAGGCATCATCACATCCAATTGATATTCAAACATTCAAGTTTTATAAGCTTCATCTAAAGAGAATCCCTCTATCACTCAAATGTCTGCATAATGAGGATATTGCACACTGTCAAAAGAGTGGATTTTTTTAGCACTAAAGAATAAGTTAACAAAATTTTTAAAAATAACATTTGAAATTGGTTAATCATATATATTGCAATGCAAAACAAAATGATGCACATAGTTCTGGACAGCCAACAGTCAACAAATTAGCTAAATAAATAGTGGTATTTCATTGAAATGCTGATATGTTTGAAAATACAGTAAAATACTTCTTACAACTGGTAGAGAAAGCTGCAGTTTCTAAGACTTGGATGCCTAAAGCTAAACAACTAATTAATGTCTTAAATTAAAGAGGTTTTTTTTTGGTTTTTGAGATGCTGATTATGCTCAGGAGTGCAAAACCTTTTAAGCATGCTTTTGAAAACCAAGCCAATTCATTTTGTTCCTGTGTAAGATTCCTTAGTTAAAAAACTTGGGGAAACTGAAAAAAATACCATGCTAAATTTCAGTAAACTTACATACTAGCAGCTTACAATGTTGTTTAAATGTCTTTGCATTTTGCTATTTATTAACAAAGTACAGCAGGTTATGATACAAAATAGGAAAGTCCTGTTTTCTTGTTAGATAATATTTTACCAGTTCCACATGATGAGATTCTGCTTGTCTTGCCAGTTCAACACAAAAGGAAACCAGCAGATGGAAGCAATGAAAAGCAGAATCTTTACTGCACTCATTGGCAGCTAGTGCAATTTACCGACTTTCTGAAAGTATAATATGCATTACTGCATCTTCCATTCCTTCCATGCTGATAGATGTTGGCTGGAGTGTCCTTCATTTCAGGACATGGAGGAAAGAAGTAAAAAACATAAGTGGGCAACTGAAAATAGGACATGCTGATTCTATTTCTACAAGTCAAAATCAAATGTTTCAGCTCCCATACTTTATATGTAATTAAACTTAGTATAATTACAAACTACTATGATTACTACTTGCTCTGAGTACGAACAGGCAAAACCTCCTTTGGGAGGAACCAGCTTAATTCTACTAAAGGGAAAGGACTCCTGGCTCACTCTTAAAAATTGAGCTGGTGTGGCAGGCCCTTTTCTGCTAAACTATTCCTGTTGTTTGAGCCTCACCTCTTTTTAAAATTTTTTTAAATTTTTTTTATTATTATTATCATGAGCCAGTAAGACAGATAAATGCAGTGGATAAATATATGAATACAGGTTTGGTGAAATCTGGTTTTCAAAGAAATCTACTTAGAGATTTATAAAATAGAAACTAAAGAGTTTTTATAACGCAATTGTTAAGACTTTAAGCTCTGAGACAGATCATCAGATAGAAATCAGCCTGGTTTCAATGACTATGAAACTGTAGATTTTAATCATAAATTAAGTGAGAAATCAAGAAAGAAGAGAAACAGGAAGTTTACTCTGAAATTTTTAAGGGCAGCAGGCTAGTGGAACAGAAGACAGACTATTTCAATATTATACTCTATTTTCAGTCTCAGAGTAATTAAAATCTTCAGTGTGAATGCTCAGTTATGGCATCTATATTTTACTAGTAGCAAGTAAAACTGTTCAGGAGGAGCTTAACAAATGTTTAAAATTTATTTGAAATTCATTACCACATTCCCACCAGCTGGGATGTAGCCATGTCTGCTTTCAGTCTCACACCAAAAGCATGTTACATTGCTCTGACTTTCATATGGGAAGCCGAATTTATAATAATTTGGAACATCACAAAGATTGGAAAGTATTCAAGCCACAGTGACAGTGAGATGAGACTTCATGCACTGGTCGCATTTAGAGGGGAATGGGAGAAACTGAGCAATGGGTTTGTTATGCTCTGGATCTCTTCTTTCTAACATACTCTGGTGTACCTCATTTCCACAAAAGCCTTGTGATCGCTCTCCCTGACCACTATCCTTCACCACAAGCTAAAACAAGCTGTATGTTACAGCCCTGTTTATTTTTAGAAACATTCAGAGTCCTGCCTATTCTGGTTTCATTTTCTTTTACCTTCACACTCCAATAAACTTAACCCACTTTCAACACACTAAGATAATTTAACCTGTCCATGCAGGGACTTGCTGTATTTTAATATAATGCACATTTTTACTTCTATTTTCAAAAGGGTTATGTGTAGTCAATTCTTGAGAAAAGTAAACCAACTTTGATTTCTTGATCGCTAGCAAATTCCACAACTACAACAGGACACAGAACAACAGCAAAACATCAAGCATTGGGGTTTTTTCTGAAAATGGATATTAGAGTCTAATATAATTTTATAATTTACAGAATTTAAAGTGGACAGTTTTTCAGTAGTGTTCTCAAGAGTAACACATTTCGAAAGTCTTCTGAAGAAGCCTACATTCTGATAATTTCCCTGAAATAAGCTTTGGTGGTTTTTTTGGTTTTTTTTTGCTGTTGTAACCAGGTTGTTAACTTTTAGAGGGAAAAAAAAAAAAAAGAACTTGTTTAAATAGAGCTTAAAAAAGCCTACTGAATCAGAACCGACCTCTTAGCAAAGCTACAAGACTGTGCACCTATATAGTGTTATGTCTGGAGTGTAAGGACGGTAGATGTGGGAATAGATCTGGCAGTAGGAGGGAATTGACAGCATGCACTTCATGGAGGGAAGGTGTTCATGGTGTTCCAGACTTGTCTTTTCCTAGTACTACTATTTCTCTTTCAATACCTGTGTCTCCTCACCAGCATTGTGTGATCTCAGATTAGTCCTTCCCAGACACCTCTCATCAAGGACATTGCAATCCCCTATGTTTCTCATTCCTATTTTCATCTCACTGTCCCTGGCTTGTCAACCCATGGCTGCCAATGCTGTAAGACACTCCCAGCTGTTTATTCAGCATTGCCCAATTTGGGAATGGGAAAATGACCCCTCTCTATATATTTTTACTACACTTTTTTCTTTCCCTGCATCTATCCCCAAGAGTTCTCTAGGGAATGTTTTTAATGTCAAATAGCACACTAAAAACATTTCTCAGCAAATTAATCAAATCATTGATAGTTTGTATTTGCAAGTAGTTCTAAAGATATTTCCACAGAGTGTAATAATAAGGAATATATAAAATCTTTAAAAAATCTATTCCAATTTGGAACAAAATTGAAAATTTTCCCAGAAAATTGATTTGCCATGATTAGTGCAAGGCTACATAATTTATGGGATTTCTGGTTTGTTCTGGGGCAGCTGGCAAGCCCAGTGGACTTGAGCAGGTAAAATGTTTCTATCAGTCTCAAATCCTGTCCCACATATTCCTTATAACAGTACATCAAGAATGTACTGACTTTCAAATGTATGTGTTTGGGTTACTTAAAAAAGGAAAGTAAAAGAAAAAAAAAATATTATAAAGCATGTTATGCACCAACAAGAACAAGGAGACATGACCACATGGTATATCCCAGAGGTGGCTGTCAGGAGAACTACAGTTGAGTTTACAAGCACTAGGCCTATAACAAAACAATGGTAATGTTTTATTTTAATTATGGGTATGAATGTGTTTCATTTATTCCTTCAGTGGCTCCATTCCCGTACTGGTCACTAGGGCCATAAAATATGTAGTATAGTTTATAATCCACAGTGCTATTTGTTGCTTTTGGAGTAATCAGAAGGCTGCTCATACAGTGCATTGTGCAAATAGGCCTGGTAGTCTTCCTCTTGCACGAGCAGCTGTTGGTTGAAATACATGGTGTTTTCTGCTGCTGTGTTACTGTGGTGCCTCATGCAGACAAGACTAAATTCCAGAGCAAATGCTCCAACAGAAGCAGTATGCGCTGTGATGTCGGCTGATGCACCAGCCTAGCCCTTGGCACCAAGAGAGCACAGCACGCAAGAGACCGTCAAGCCCATTGACTTCAGAGCCCTAAGTCAGGCACAGCAACACTTGAAACGTAGTTCCCTCACCCTGACAGGGCTGCCAAAATTGTCTAAATTATACAACTAAGTTACAAATAAAAAAAAACTTACAGTAATAGTTATAAAGGCAATTCGATCTGTTCCTGAAGTGTTTATTAAAATCAGCTCCAGGAAACTGGTGTGTTGGTCTTCTCTTGGGATCCAGCAATACTCCATTGGAAAGGTTTTCGTCTAGAACTGCTTGTTACTGGTTTTACAGCATGTCCCTAATGTAGATTTCACAATATGGTACTCTGGGGTATGTTTCTGGTTATGAGTCCTTGGAGTATTTATATATTTTCCTTGCTAAGAAAACAGAAACCTTCAAGTGACCCAGGTGAAGCCAAGGCACGCGTTGTAGTGGAGGAATACCTAACCATGCGGCACCAGACCTGTGGTCCTCCTTGCTTATTCATAGCATCATTTAGGCTGGAAATGGTCTCTAAGATGATCGAGTCCAAGTGGCCCTCTGCTACCATTCCTAGCTAGGTGATAGTCACTATCTTTAATTGACAGCAAGGGTACATTGCATCTAAAACAAAGGGCTACGAGTAGCTTCTTCTCTACAGTAGTTGTAGCTGGGGTTTGCCACTCTCAAAGAACTGAACTTAAATATTACACAAATGTTCAGGGGAAAGCTACCTTCTCAAAAGTATCAAAAAACTGCACTGGACCACCACTCAAAAGGGGAGCCCTTGTAATCTCATGCTGATCTCCTAAAACAGTGTGTGAATGGTAATGCTTATCATGGAGACTGAAACCTTCTTAGACAGAGCCCTCCTCCTTGAGGTCTCTGTTGGCTGGCTCCCACAGGGTGTCTCATCATTCCTGAATGGCCAGAGATAAGAAACTGATTCTTCAAAACCATGCTTTTATGCTTGCAAGTAATGCAAGAAAATTTTCTGCTTTCCATGTCTGTTCTGCATCACTGCTGCTTCCTTGATGTGGATTTGTAGTTCTGTCCACAAAACTGTAGAGTGGATGGCCTGAGTGCTGGGAAAATAATGTGTTTGCTTATACATGAAAGGGATTTGCTACACATCTTTTTTCTTTAATTTGAAGAAACAATTACTGTTTGATATATTGCAAAGGTTTTACTGCTTGTTGTTGAAGAGAGCTATCTAAAGCCACAAATGTTGACCAAGCCACATCTCAGAGTGACAGTTCCATGAAGAAGTTTGTAAATCTCAGTAGTCTGCTCAGTGCTCTATAGTGATTCAGATTCTGTGTGTCTGCTCCTGTATATTACCATTTTAATTGCTGTACATGAGACTATATAATATATTCAGTAAGGCATGATGCAGAATAATGAAACATTTCATTACAGAAGCATAAGCCTCTTCATTATATTGTCACGGGAATAGATTTGTCCCATTATAATTGTTTTTATATTTACAAAAAAAAATCTCAAATATATTAAGCTTTAGTACACTAATTAGATTGTATTTTACATTACCTGTATGTGTGATTTTCTTTCTGTTCACAGCTGGCAGATGGTGTGGAGCATATAGTTCTGCTATTAAGAGCTGAGGAAGTTTAAAGAGGTGAACACAATGTGTACCGCTTTTTGTTGCCTTTTCATTGTGTCTGCAACATTGGCCTGTCTTCTGTTCTTTCTCTTTTTTAGCTTTCTTTAACTTTCTTTTATTTAGCTGCTTTTACACTTTAGATCTGTTGTACTTCTTCCAGTAAGTCAGCAATAACTACCTTACCCATTGCATTAAGTTCTGTGTGCTTGAATACAGTGGATTTCCATCCATATTTGATTTCATTAACATCACTGGATTCCGGGCACATATAAAGTTAATCACGCTGTTAAGCGTTCCTTTGAAAAAACCTATGGATGCATAAAAAGTCACAAGAGGGCAGACGACATTATGCATTTGATTGTCATCCAGTTAGTACTGTCTGATCATATGCATATTCTCTTTATACAATAAACTTCTTATCTCAGTAATCAACCCTTTAATAAAGAACAACGAATCCACTAGTAATTTGTACTCTAGGATACCGCAAAGCAACTTAGCCCACAAAAGTAACTCTCAAACAAATGAAAGGAACAATTTTGGATAGTCTTAACTTTGTATAAAAGATAAAGAATATAGGTTTCAATATACAATTTTCTGTGTAAGAGTAATAATTATCAGATAATTGGAATACACTACTTCTCCATAAATGAAGTTAAAAAAAATGATGGAATGGAAAATATAAGACTTCTGAAGTTTCACAGATACTCATTACAAAATATATACCAATGTAGATGTATACTTACAATATTCCCATTATTTCATGACAATTGATTATATCTTGGAAATTATTATCATATTCATAATCAAAATTATGATCTATTATTAATTATTACTGGTAAACATGTTATCCAACAAAATCCCTTACAATTATTAACAAAACTGATTACATGTACATCATACTTTGAAAAGCAAGGATAATAAAAGGCAGATTTTACTTTTTTAGCCTGCAGAGTTTTGTGTATGTCTTGATTAGATTATTATAATGAAAGAGTACCTCCTGAAGCTGATAGCTCTGCCTACTGATGATCGTAATGAAGAAAACCAACGTGGTTGTAGTGTACTAAGTACTAGTTCCTAAATTCTTTAAGAATAATCCAAGTGCAAGCAACAGTGTCTAAGACTAGGAGGTTCAAAACTGTATTTTTAATGGTAGGAGGTTAAGTTAAATACTCTAATGGATTATGAATGTCAACAAGGCAGACCAGGGCACCTGTTTCAGAGATTCTCAGGCCTTCAGTCAATGTAGATAAAAAGACATCTCCAGAAAGTAACCCAAAGGCCTTACCTCATTTTTGTCTCACAGCCATGCAGACAGCCCAAGTTCTGTGGGGTGAGAACTGCAGTGAGTGAGCTCACACACTTTAAGCACCTTGGAAATGTTGAAGTTTAAAACGGAAAGCCCACCTTGACAGGTGCCTGCCATTTTTGAGTATCACGCCTTCACTGGCAGGAATGAATGAATGAATGAATGAATGAATGAATGAATGATCCTTATCCATGTGAGCACTCGTGACAATGGGTATGTTACTGATGCAATGGTACATGATTTAATGCACAAACCTTAAATGCAAAAATGTCAGTTCCATCCAGCCACCTTCCTTGAAGAACAGACAGAAACCCCCTCACAAAGCGGTCTACAAACTGCCTGAGATTTGCAAAAGGCTGTGGTCATTCATAGGAAACTCCTCTGTCTCCAGCAGGCACTGGAAATACCATTAAGTCCTAGGAAAAATTATACTATTGGCCATTTTAAGGGAGACATTGAGAGGAGGAAAGATGCATAGGAAAATATCTGTCTATATCTTTTTCTGATGAGGGTGAGTAGATGATAAATGTACAGTGTCTTTTCCCTACTTATTTTTCTCTTAACTACCCATAAATTCTTACACCCAGATGGAATCCTCAGCCATAACCTACGACTGTAGTCCTTGCAATGAACTTAAAATATTTCCAGTACTTGAAAGGACAGAAAAGAAATTAATTAAGATAGCTGTTTATTTGGTTTCTTTGACTGTTTTCTTAATCATTAGTGAGTGGATAAAACATTCTGAGCGTTGTTTGCTCTACTGTTCTGTGCCTCTCTCAGTTTCAAATTTACAAGATTCTGTCATAAGCTTAGTACTTTCCTAGGAAAAAATTAATTTTTTTTTTCAAATGTTCCAAATAAATTAATAGAGCATTTTGGGGTAGCAGGAAATATAACAAACAGAAAAGAAGAAAAAGGGATATACAATAATTTTTACTTTAACAACAAAAAGTCTTACTCTACAAACCTATAAAATCAACCTGCATTCAAAATATCCTGAACACCAGCACAAACAACAACAAACATTTTCTGTAAAGAACTCTGATTAGAGTGCATATTATTTCCTCTGTTGATTAATTGAACTGGCATTTTGATTAGCTTTAATTGTACACATCAAATGAGTTAGTACTGTGCAATGATACACCAATGCACATAGAGGACTTTTTAATTTAATGTAAACAATTATATTCTAAATCACACAAAGCATTGAAACATTCACTTTTCATTGAAACCTTCCCTTCATAAGTTTTGAGAATTGTTGTTCTGATTGAGGTGATGGAACCACCCTTCCAAAACAGCTTTCAAGGTTTTTGTCTGCATTGCAAGACAGGTTTCTTAGAGCTCTAGCTGTAGATTCTGACTTTGCTGCAAAACAATATCTCTCCTTAAAAAAAATAGAATGCTTATCTTCTTCAAGGGGCTTTACAATCTGGAATGAGTAGCAATATTAAAAGTAATGATAATGAAGAGCATCTTGCAGGTCTATCTCATTTCCAGGCATTGGAAATGAGATCAGTCATTGATTTAGAGAAGTGAGAAAGTATTTAAACATGAGGAGTGTGTCGCAATAAACAATGATAGGTTTATATCTATTGGTTATTTTTATTATTTTCTATGTATGATCAGGATAAACACATGTATGAAGTTTAAAAAGTCCAAGCAGGTATGACTTTGAAAACCACATTTTAGTTCAGTTTTGTCAGATTTGGGCATTACTTTGCACACTGTTACAAATATTCTAGTTTCTACTATAATGTTGCACAAGGTAAAATACATTTCTCATCTAGATTACACAAGTATTTAAAAAATATATATTTATCTAAATGAAATGAAAAACTGAAGACTTGGAGAGAGGGATGAAGAACAAATATATTTGCAGCATGAGAAATATAAGGAAGTTTAAGGCCTCAAATAAACTGGAAAGTGCCTTTGCTAAAGTCTAGAGATAAATCAGTAATATTCTGCAACATTCTGAAAGCCCTTCCAGTACGCATGTAAAAAGAGATGTCTGTAGTACATTTAAACTCAAGAAAGGAAAACTTCTAATATATTACAAGTGACTCAGAAAGAAGTGTTACTTTGTAATGAATAAATAAATAAATAAAATTTTTAAACGCTTTTATGCTGTCTTAAGCAGAAGTGGAACAAAGAAAAAAATTCCCTATTACAAAGTGAGTTAGATTTTTAAACAAGGTGCAGAAAGAGAAAAAGGAATACAGAATAGCACCCACAACTAACAACAAATACAATTTTTAAGAGACTCATTAATGAGCAGATACATGGTGTATTGCTAAGATTAGCCTGGTCAGACTAACTTGGTGTCCCTTTCTGGACCTGCTAAGGAGGTTTGTCCATATCTAGTGAGAAGCAGTGCAAAAAAGCAAGAGGGAGAAGGAAGGACACAGTGCCAAGGAAGAATTCAGTAAAGTTGCCTGCACATGTAGGGAGGTACCAGGAATGCCAGAGCTCAGCTGGACTTGAGATTTCATAGGTACACAATAAGAAGAGTCTGTACATTGCTAGTAAAAGACGGAACGAGGAATACATTGAACTGCTGCTGAAGGATAATGATGATTCTGTGCCAAGGGAGGCCGATAAGGCCAAGGAACTCAGTGTCACCTTTCCCTCAATCTTCTCCAGCTACTGAAGAGGACTTCATTTTTTAATGTCCATGGGAACCAAGATTATATTTGTATTTTTATGAGTAAAATTACAGTTTGGGATTGCTTGTGATGATAGGAAACTCTTTCCCAAAGTGTTAATACCCCCGCCCCAAATAATCACATTTCCTGATGTACTTCACTATAATTCTTTTACTGCAAATTTCTGTCTGAATACTTATTTGCATTTGTGATGCACACAGTTAAAAGCTGCTTGGCAAATTTAATAAGGAGGCTTGAGTTCCCTATCAGTTCTTGGTCTGTGCCACAGGAAATTAGTGAATTTGTCTTCATATTTTTGATGGGCAAAATCATTCATATCTGAAGCTGTCAGTTATGAACCAGGGACATCAGAACAAGAGGTCATGAGCACACCCAGGGCTGATTTTGGCAGTGCCTTGTCCCAGGAGCAGATGAAGAGCACCAGTGAGGAAACCACAGGGCTTGTGAAAGTCAGTGAGGAAGCACTTTCCCAGTGGATGGGCATTTCATTAACACCTCTATTTGAAGGGCAAAATGACATCCTGCCTACAGTAGGCTGAGGTCTTGACCTTCCTCAAAAAAACGTCTAATTACTAGCCTCTGTCAAACCTCCCTTTTTGGAGAACGTGATTAAGGAGGCAGTTGCTAAGCAACTTCAGGAGCACCTGGACGAAGTGGGATTTTTAGCCTTCCTCCAGTCCTCAAGTAATCATTTCCAGACAAGTTTTCGTAACAGTCTTAGCTTCATATTTCCTAATACTGCTCTTGGGACACTAATGAAATATTGTTTTATATCAACTCTGTTAATGTTTTTCACATATATTTCAGTATTGATGGTTCAGGTCATCTTATGTTGAGTAACAGAAGGATCATGTTATTACCAGAATTTTATAAAGAACATATGCATTTAAAATCAAACACTTTTTACTTATATTCATGAGCAGCAAAGCTCACCTTGGAGAACAGATAATGATTTTATTCATATTCATCTCCATGTTTCTTCTTAAATCCCACATATCAAATATGCAAATCCCTTAGCTTCAGTCAAAGAAAAAGAAAAACTGAAATTGTATCACCATCAGGACTTCAAATAATGAAGCCATGAATAAAAAGATCTGTGATAAATGAGTTTCTAATAACAACAGGGTTTCTAATAACAGCAGGAATCAGATTATGAGAACATAAAGGGGAAGTTTCATGTATGAATGGTTTGAAAGACTGCAACCTTAATCTTCCTTTATTCCTTAAAATGAGGAATGATGCAGACTGTAGCAGTCAGAAGTTCTTCTGTGGACCTGCCAAGCCTCCTGCTTTCACAGATCCTGCGGCTCAGCTGTGAAATTGTGGCTAAGAAATTAATCAAGTGCCACAAAAATCAATCAAACAAACAAACAATCTGGTAAAGAAACTTTCCTCAGAAAACCTGCCCAAGCCGGAAACACTCTGAAATATGAACTATCTAGGTTTGTTTAAATAATTTGTTTATAAAGAAATTCTGCCTGATGTGAAAGAAATAGTCATTTTTCATTATATGACTAACTGAAGAAAAGATATAAAAAGCTTTTTGTTGCCAAAAGGATGATGTTTCTACAAAATTATTCTGCTTGGGTCCAACAAGATAGAGGGAAGAATTGTCGATCTAGTGTTGCTGTAAGTACCGAGAAAGTAGTTTTCTTAAATTCAGACAAGTTGTCTGTGAGAAGCAGTTAAGGTGAACTAAGAAAGGGTTAATAAAAGTAGTGCCAGTGTGTAATTTCAGCTCTATTGCCCTCCTGTATTGACTTTCTCTGTTATCAAGTTTCTATTACATAACCAGATTTATGCCACAGCTCCAAGCATCACAAGCATAAATCAATGAGTGGGAGCAGCCGGCAGAGTCAGACAGGGAAATTGTTTTTAAGTCCCACAGACATTTGGTTCTAAGTCTGAAACTCTAGCAGTGCTCGTGAACTTGTGACCATGGAAAGTGGTGTTGGTGGGGGAGCTCAGCTCTTTTCCTGAAGCCTGCCAAGCTCTCCACTGCTTAAGCTGCTGATGAAGCTGCAGCGAACACGCAGGAGGACGGAGCAGAGCAGAGGGAAAGAGAAGGCAGCCAAGGCACAAAAGCACCATGGAACAACTCCTTCTTCTATCACAGCTTACATCATGGAGGGTGAAATACTTGAACATTCATTATCCCCTGAGGAGACTGGCAAAGTGATCCTTTTGGATGTTTTCAGCCCTTTTTACCAATGGATTAGATATTGAGAAGGAAACAAGCTGTAGAAAAACAGCTTCTTCTTTCTGACTGAACATAGAAAATAACCCTATTTAGATAGTTTCTTCAATACTAAGACTAGCATCAGTACAGACTTCTTTCTGCTTGTTTTTCTGTTTGGCTTCAGAGGAGTTTGTTTCAGGACAAGGGGGCACCTGAAAAATATCAGTGCTTTTTGAGAGAAGCATAACAATGAAGAAGAGCTATATGTTTTTGAGTTAAACGTGCAATTCCTATATGTCTGTTTGTTAACAGTAGAGCATTACTCACTTTTGATTACCAAACCTTCTGCCACTTTCAGAATAACTCACAGCCAGAAGGGTGTTAGGCAGATGGATGTTCTTTCCATTCTGAAGAGTTAAAGTCCATGGACTGTTGTAAAGCATTCATGCCTGTCTGTCAGGTAAAGTCCCTCGGTTTGGCATGTCCCACCTGCCTGGAACCCCAGCTGTAGCAATACAGAGGTCCACTAGAATGCAGCACTGTTGCCACACAAGTAGGGATTTCAATAATCTCAGAACAGTCCAGGACACAAGCACATACCTGAGTCTTTCCCTACCGTGGACTCTAGCGCAGCAAAAAAGTAAGCCCTTAGAAGGACTCCTCACAGTCTTGGAATGAGTGAGAGCAAGAGAGTGATACTAGTAGAAAGATATTTTGACAGACTTCACAAAAGTTAAAGAGATTTTCCTTGGACATTTGCAATTCCTCTGTCCTTAGGTGTTTTGAGCTCTTTCTGGTGTTGTACATGACCGGTTTCCTAACATGTTATATCTCTTATCCACCATTATCATGAGGCTACTTTTTGTCTGTCTATGAATTAATTCGAATTTGACAGCATAGATTTCTTGAGGAAAAAAACCACTGCTTTAGGGATGTTGCAGTTTGATGTTTCTTTGTTCAGTCAGTTCAGTTGTGTAAGTTGAAATTAACCCAGATATTCTTTTGGGGCTAATACACTTTCTGACAGTCCCTGAACATAGCTGCAACATGGTGTTTTTTGTCTGTATTTTGCAGAGGAAGCTGTGATATTTTCCATAACCAGGCAATTGCCTGCTCTGTATCTACAACTAATTCTAATGGTAGCTGACTGCTGAAGGGGAGGAGGCAAGGATTGTGCAGTTAGAAACAATTCCCTTTAAACAGAATAACTCTGGACACTACCTGTGGTAAGTTATCCACTTGCAAGTTCAGCTTCTTTCTATGATGTTTTCTCACTTGCCAGATGGATATTCCAACTGATGACTACTGTACAATGCCATCGCTTTTACATAGTCTTTCAAATAAAAAGACTATCAAAACCATTCAAATTCCTAGAGGAAGTTTGTCTTCAATTAATCAACATTTTTCTCACATTGAATTTTTGCAAATACCACTTATCTCTTGTGCCTTTCTGATTTACTTGGGTAAGAACTCTAGAGTCATTGTGCTTTGGGGTTTTCTTTAATTAAAAGCAGCAACACAGCATCCGTTTTCGGGACCCTTGCAGAATCTATGCACTATTTAAATACAGAAAATGCAAATCTAGAAATATTAAATACATGGCCTTACATTTGTAATACTTGTTCTGGAAATGACATTTTGTTCTTATTGCCATTTAACATCAACTTGAAAACAGTTCTTAAAAATTAATCTATGCTAAATAGATACTGAAGGATCAGTGTCTAATTTTAGCTAGACTATATTATAATAAGCAATTATTTTTTCTCATATCATGTTTATATAGCATGACAGAGTTTAAACACCTGATTTAGTAAGGCCCTGAAATGAATAATATAGATTCTTGAAGGAAGAGTAAAAACCTTTGTGTTACTCACTGAAAACTCCCACAGAAGTTTCCTTCAGTTTATTCAGTCAATGAGCTGATAACTGCACTATTACAAGGGGGAAGTATAAAAACAAAGTTGTGCCTTTTAATAGCTTTTTGTACTGTTATGTTTTAAAACAAATCCCTTTTTTTCCCTAGAAACTTTAAATGTCCGTTCCCTTTCCCTGTTGTCTGGGTTTGCTGTGTGGTCAGTAAGACAAGCAGGTTATAGTGTTTTCTAGTGTCTTGGAGGGGAAGGGATGTGCACAATGGCACTGACAGCCCCTGTGGATCAGGACCCAGTTCCACTTCTCTTTCTAGACGAGTTCACTAGACAGGAACGTTGCCAGCAGTGAGATCTCATTTCCAACAGAAGAAATGAGATCAGATGTAAAATCCAGTCCTGTTTAACGGCACTGAAGGTTTCAGTATCTGTCCCTCAGACTTTTTGAAAGGTCTCGTAGCACCAGATTCTCCTTTCTTCTAAAGAGGTGGTTCTTGAAAGCTGTTCTTGCTGTGGTAGTTCCCAGATAAAATGCTAAAGAGCCAGGGCATGGTTGTCTGAGCCTGTATCAATAACCACTCCTTACCAAGAAATCTAGAGCATTCATAATGCCATTTTTGATCTTGTTAGCTTCAAAGTGCCTTGTAACATTGCTATTTTTATGTACCAGTGCACAGAGATCTTATCACAGAGCACAGCTCTATTCAAATATAGAACAAAAAGATGATTTCTGCCCCAAGAAGATCACAGCTGAATATGAAAAAGAAGTGACTTAGAAATATAAATAGCCACAAAATAAAGTACTGGTGATCCTAGAAGGTTGTATTCATACAGCATTAGCAGCTTGATCACTGTTTTTGAAGGAGCAAGGGACTGTAGTTAATGCAAGGATTGTTTTCAGATCTTTTCTTCATTTTCCATGTGCATGTAACCCCACTCATAAGACGTGCATACCTTGTACAATAAAATTTCTCACTGGCGTGGTTATATTTTTCTTATTTATTTTTATTGTTTAGCAAGGAAAAAATCCTGAGTGGTAGCAGAACTGATGCAAAACTCAGAAAAGATAAGCATGTCACTGTATGCATGTATCAATATATTCAGTATCTGTGATGTTTCATACTCACTGCAAGCGCAGTTTTTGCTTTCTGAACAGCTTCCACAAGTAGTTTCATTGGATTTCCACTACAGTATCAGTCAGTCCAGACAAGTGACATTATCGGTCTCAAAGTAATGTGGATGAGATTACACGTGATAATATCAAACAGCAAATGTTGAGGTACCAAATTCGATCAGGTATAACTTGATTTTGAGAAAAACTATACTTGAACCAAAATGTATGTCTAGACTTATAGCCAAAAGTCTTTTTCTCTTTGATTGTTTTTTTTAATCTTTTAAATTATTTCAGAATAGATTAAATACACATTAATTACAGTGTTTATGTGAAATCCGGATTTGAAACCGAGTGATATTGATGACCATGTCTAGCTCTTAACATTCTGGCTGATGCACATGTATTGATGGTATAACATAGTCATATGAATTCTGACAAAATATTGTTATGTTTGATTTCTTTTTTGATTACTTGAAAAATTGACACTAGTAGCAATACTTTTGAAAAATTCTAATTTTCAGAAAAATTCTAGAGCTCTAATACTTTTGAAAGTCAAAACTCCAACCAGCAATAGAAGTAAAAGAGCATAAGAAAAAATGTTGGTCAGAGGAAACAGATACCATCAAAATGCTTCAAGGGGAAAATTGTATTTTGTTATCTTGATCAGTGTGAGAGAATAGCATAGAGTTATTCATATGATTCACATAGGCAAGAGCTTTTAGAGCTCACGTAAAGAATAATATACACTTTCCTTCCTGAGCTCATCCAGAGTGACCAGTAATGATGAATTGAAATGTGGGCATAAAATTTGTTTCAACCTATCATTCACAAAGAAAGCCTTTCTATATGTCACATGACATTGATCACAGAAGACCACACAACTTTTTTTCATGCTCTGGGATGCTGGGGCAAGTGCAAAGAGCAGTAAAAGTTGAGCTATTTTCAAAGAAGATCTACAATACTGAAAAGTTACGATTCTTTCTTTTCAGGAAAAGCCATATTAAGTAATATGGCCTTAAAATTCTACCCAGAGAAATAAGACAAAATGCAATTCATACTTGAAACTGAATTACATTAATTTTCTCTAACAGAAAAAAAAACATTATAAATTAAGCTATTTGTATTAAACACAACAACAATAACAAAGTCTTGTTTCAGTACAAACTCCAGCATACATTTAACTAGAATTATTGATGGCACTTACATAGCATAGAAGATGTTATTTTCCTTTTGATGTCCTTTTGGTAAGCTACTTTCCATAGAAGTCACATCATGCACATTCAGACAGCAGATATAGGTAAATCAATTTAAGCAGTTTTGATAAGAAATGACCAGGGGGAAATATATATATATGTACTCTATATATATACTCTAGACTCCCTTCTGCACTAAGAATTTTGAAGAATTTCTTGCAGAAAACCAGCAGTGGGTACCAAAAATCTCTGTCCATCCTTACGGACAACTTTTACTCTCAAATGTTAAATACCTTAAGTGAAAGGAAAAGCAGAACAAGGACAGGAGTCATAAACCCTAAAAGAATTGAGATTGCTATTAGCACTGTTTGTCCCCCATTCCCAGAAGTGGGAACACTTTTTAATCCTTTTTAAGGATGAACTCATGCAGATCTAATGATGCTGATTCACAGACACACTGAGATAATGCACTTCAGATAAGAAGGACATTGCATCATTTCAGCAAGTCTCAAAACACAAGTATTAAAGGGAATTTCATGATAGCATCAGCTTTTACTGTAATCAAAGACTCTAAGGTATGATTACAGCTATGCAGGTCACACAGTGGGATAGACTCACTGAGGCAGTAAGATGGTCCCAATCTAAATGCAGGAGATGCAAGCCAATTCTCTTATTGTATAATAGCAGATAATATTATATTATGTCTTTAAAAAATCAATTTATGTTCCACCCAACTGCTTCTGGTTAAGGGGGAAAAAACTAACATGAGAACTGCACATATTTATATCAAAGTTAAACACTGTGGAAAAAGGCTGCAAAATGAGATTTTTCCTTGCAGGACAGGATCAGTATAAATTAACTGAAGCGTGCAAACAATGTGCATTGTTTTAAAACCTCTGCGTTTTTATGTGCTATGTTTCATATTTGTAAGGAAACAAGAAATCCCATGGTTCTGACGCTTATTTTAAAAAAATGAACTCAGGAAGAGAATATGACATATAAACATATGCCTCTTTCCTGGGGAGAGCAAAGGTAGCTCCTGGAGTTATTATGTGTTTATCTTTTTTATTAGAGTCCTGACCTGGAGCTGCTACAAGGTGCTTCCACCAAGGCCTGTGGTTCCTTCCCTCTCCCAAGGGATAACAGGGTGTGAAATGGAGAGTAGGGTACACAGTTGTGGAATATAAATAGTACTTCACCTAGAAGTTAGGAAAAGCATCTTAAAACTGAAGAGAGTAAAATCTGGGTCATCCCTTCCTCCCTGTGGTCACCCATCTAGGCCAGGCTCTCAGACTCTGCTCCAGCATCCCTGTGCTCCACCTGTTGCAGTCAGTGATAGTCACGTCCCCACCACCCAGGCTGAGGCACCGCTGGTGGGCCAAGGCACAGGCAACTTGTTTGCAAGAAAGGTTAGCGTGATGTTCCTCAGACACCACTCTCTCTCCTTTTACGGATCTTTAAAAATCACATTTACTATGTAAAAACCATAAAATACTCAAACACTTGATGCTTCTTCACTTAAGGAATACTCCATAAAATTTGACTGACCTGCTGGCTAGAGAAGTAAGATTATTGCTTGAGTGCTTTTTTTTTTTTTTTTTGTTCTGGCCAAGTGCCTGTTTTCCCCCTGGAGATGAATGCTGGATAAATCTTGAGGAATTACAGCCAGGATTTCATAACCTGTAGTATCTTACTCCTGTTGAAAAGTCCTAAAACTCCTGTGGATTTTCAATGCAATGGCTGAGCACACACTCCTCCCTACCCATTTGCACATCATAGCCCACATGCTCACAGCACTCAAGCACTGTGGTCCAGCAGCAAGCCTGAGACATTTTCAGCAGTGCTGGGCTTGCTCTGTAGGTCTGTACAACACCAAGTTGCATTTCATAGCCCTGTTGAGGGGACTGTCTGTTCTTCTGGATTACCATGTCTTCAAAACCAGCATGTCAAAAGGCATTAAGCAGGACACTGATAGAAATTCCAACCTGTTCAAATATTTCTAAAAATATTTGGGGCTGCTCTGAACAGATTTTCTGTGCATTATTATATAGACGTGAGTAAAATCTGAATTCAGTTTTCTTTAGCTGGTTTCACTGCCGTGAGTTGTACAAATGCTATCCCATCATTATTACTGGGCCAGCCCTTGCACTAACTTGTGTATGAAGTCTGCAGTTGTGATTTGAGTGGTTGTATCTTGTGTTTCCTCTTCACTAATTATCCCACATACTTCAGAGTACTCCCAGAATATCGGATAAGAGGTTTTGTTTACATCCTCTTTTGGCCCTCAGGAGCCTTTTCCTAGGCCATCTATAATTTTGTTTTGTGTAAGTGTAATTTACTTTCCTGCTGTCTACAAACAGAGAATTGCCCATCACCCAGCTCTTTAGGGTGGCTCCTGCCTCAGTAAAAAGCTCAGACAGTTTGAGCACTGCAACACCAGATTTACTCCTTCTTGCCACAAAGGTTCATCTCTACTACTAATTCTGTAACTAGGCCAATGGATAATTTCTTTTTGCCTCCTCCTAGATGAAACTCATATCCATGGAAAGGAAACATTTTATATGTTTATATTTGAGAGAAATTTTCATTTCTTTTACTCAGAAAATGAAAAATCAGCCCTCACAGCTCTTCCCCCAAACTTTCTTTTTTTTTATTTCCTCGAGAAAAGCTCTGTGTATCTGTTTTCAAACTTTATCTTCATGACAGTTGTCTATAAGAAGAAACTGGCCTGCTTATTTAAGCTCTGTCATTGTATACGAAATGAAAGCTTTTATTGTATCACATTACATATATGGTGAGGTAGGAGTGAGAGTGTATAAAAGAAGTCCAGTATCTGCATTTGTTCATTCATTGCATCACCGTATTTAGTTGCCTATTCACATGAAACAGCAACGCTTTTGTATAAATCTGATGTTTAAAATCTAGTTTACTATACAATGTTCATTCTATAGTCTACTTTATTTTAATTTTCCTAATGTTTCCATTACACTTTGCAGAGATATGAAACCATTTTACCCTTTTACTTAACATCTGTTTGGGAGAGGGAAGAAGGGCTAATAATGTGTGAAAAGAAATGTGTATGGGTGTCACTCACCCAGCACTGGTAGAAGTGACATGTTTAATGCCACTCAAGTTTATTTGTTATTAGTGTGCCAAGGGCTCTCTTTTGTACACACTGAACCTCATGGTGTCAATGTATTTATCAAAGTGGCTTGTATGGCAGAGAATCACACAGTGGTATGTACTGGTGCTAAAAGTGGATAGACTATGTCTGCCTAGCTAGAAGTGGTTTTGAAAGTTTCTCCTTTTTTCATTGGAAGAAAATTTACTTAAAAATAAAAGTCTTGACAATAACTGAAATAGGTGTTTCCTATCAAATGACTCTGTGACATAAGGAGATTTGCTAAATGAAAAACCACAGTGAAATAATGACGTGTTTAATATTCCTAATGCTAAATCACGAACTTAAAGTAAAAAGTAAAGTTGCTTACACAGCTCTCCTGCCTACTCTGTATCTTACCTTGTAAAGCATTTGCCTCAGACTGTTCCCAGGCCTGTCCTGCCTGCCTTCCTCTTATAAGTTTTGAAGTAAAAGAATAACACCACCTCAGAGAGGGTTGCTGAGACCAGAAGGTTAATCTGTCAGACACTGCCCTCAGGGACACATATTCCAGTTTTTAAAGCTATTTCCAGATTAAATGACCATCTCAAACTGCCTCTTTTCTACAGCGTTCCTGAAGGCTTTCAGCTCCCAGAATAAGCATCATTAAATCTGCAGAAGATTGTCTGACATCTGAGTTGCCTCGTGTACTTTGGTATCAGAAAACTGGCCACAAATTGACTCCTAAAGAAATCACTTTTTGCTTTTGTTTTCTTTTTAGTAAGAGCAGCCTCTTGCCTCTGGATGTTGCCTGCTACGCTGCAAACCCTCTGCTCCTCTCTGGCATCTTTTCTCTGAAAATCAGCGTTTGGCCTGCTGGATCAGAAGCCGAGTGAGCGTAAATCAGTGGCGCTGGCTGGAGCTGAGCCAGCAGTATTAGGCAGGACCCCTCGTGGAGGCAGAGGCATTCACCCATGACACAAGCCCAGAGCTCAGCCAGCAGCACAGCAAGGAGCAGCTTCTCCCTCTTAGTGTTTTCTTCCCTGTCCGCTTGCTTTTATTGGAGCATCTTATTGTGTATGTAACTACATAGATGTATTTGTACCTTAGGCAAATGAATGACTTAAAAGAAGAAAAAAAACTCCCAAATATTTATATAAAACACAAATTTGAGTATTCACAGAGGGGAAAAAAAGGGCCAAAAAGACCATTCATATGTATTAGTGAGATGTGCACACACATCTGTGCACAGGATTCACAAATTGGTAAGTGATGTCTCTGCACAATTTCATGTGTCTCAATATGCCAAAACATGATATAGAAAGTAAATATGCAGCAGAAAACTTCATCTAGACATTAAAGGATTCTGAAAAAAATACTCTAGGAAAAAAGACTTAGCTTTCTGTTAGTGCTGAGCTGAGAGGAGCAGCAGGGCTGAGGAGCAGATGCAGCTGGGGCAGAGACTGACAGCTCTGAGGTTTGCTGAAATGGGCTCCAGACCCATGGGCAGGGTGAGGGGAGTCTGGTTAGGGCCAGTTACACTTCTTGGCACCTTCAGAACCCTGAGCATATGCAGTTTTGAGCAAATATTCAAGCAAAATGCAATAGGAGAGACTCTTAGCTATGGTTTGAGTGACACCAGTAAATAGTTAGCTTTTAAATTACCATTAGAAAGGCATGTTGAGGGTGGGCTTTTCAGGCGACCACCCTAAACATCTTGCACACAAGTATGCATGAAATAAGACAATTTTAATTATATTTTTGTGGTAGTCCTGCTGTCAGAGTAATCATAAACTCTGGTGTTTCTCATCAGCTGTGCTCTGTTAGAAATGAAACATCTCAGTGTGACAGCAAAAAGATTTCATGAGCTCACCCGTCAGATCCTGGAAGTGAGAAAACTGGTACAGCGGATTATAAAAGTGTTCTCACTACACAACCATTCAGCCCTTGCAACTAAATGCATTTCACAGTGAAGGGAAACGCATCATCTGGCTCCACTGGTTGTGACTATGTGGGTGAATTCAAGCAAACCAGGGGGGTTTCCATACCCAGACAGAGGTAGTGGCTTTAAGTAAGCCTGCAATTTCTGGTTCATCAACTGTTGTGGCCCCTCAGAAATGGAAAAATCACTTTGCTCAGATCCTGAAATTCCAAGACTACCTGTGTCCTGCATTACCCTACACAGCTCTTCGTCTCTTGTTCCAAAATTAATGAAATGTAGCTTTCCCCCCGACATTTCTTTAAAAAAAGCCTTCAAAGTTAAGAATTTCGTGTTATATTTTGAGTCCTGAAAAAGCTAACAGTTGGGCTGTTGCTGCATTGAAATGGGCAGAAGGCAGACGAGAGGTGTGCCCCTCCTTGTGCCTCCTAGTGCAGTGCGAGGACCCACGGCCAAGAGGATCACACGGTGCAGAGGTGAACTTCAGCCACCATACTCCCAGCCCAGTGAGATCCCAGCCTGCAGCCCTGTGGCTAATGGTGGGCCACACAGCAGCAGAGGAAAGATGGTAAAATGGTTGCAAAATCCTTCCCAGTATACATTTATTTGGGCTCTCTTGGCCCTGCAAGAAAGTGCATGAATAAAATGAGGAAAAAAAAATGAAAATACTAACCCAAATTTTTACAGTTCTGTCTCCTTTCTGGAAGGTGCAAGAGAAAAACTGAGTAGTCTGCAACCCACAAAATAGTAATTTTAAAGTTGTTTTATGAAGGAAATGGATAATCCTTGACTATTGGGGGGGAGAAGGATGGATGATTCCTTGACTTAAAAGGTCAAGAGACAATATTTTAAATCTGTAGGGTTAAAGTATTCAAGGAAATGCTTATAGGTTATTTCCAGCTACAGCGTTGTTAGCAAAGGCTGACACAAGTTAGTGTAAAAGCAAAGTGACAATAGCTCAGAAGTGTTTCCTTCATATTCTCTTGCTAATGACAATGTTATGTTTCTGAAACTCTACTTTTTTGATATTCGGATTATACTCTGGAAGCATAAATTATGTTAAGGAAGAAATTACTCCTGATAATAATTTTACTGAGATCAACAGAAGTATGTCCTAAAATAATTCTACTTAGCCTAAATAAAGGTAGGAAAAATAGACTCCAAATTTAGTTCTTTTCTTGCTGATAATATTTGGAACAGTATTACACACACCTCTTTTTTCCTTGAGGTATACAATTTAGTCATAAATCAAGCACTGGGCTCAAGTATTTATTCTTAGTCTAATGTAATTTTCCTTACCATCCTGTTACGCTGCTTTTGAAGTTAGCCGGCCCTGTAAAAAATTGATCTCTTAAAACATAATGAAAATATTCAAAAATCTCCTTTTTTGTGGAATATTTTTAAACAGAAGGAAGGACTTGCTTCCTTGTGCCCACATTAGTAAGCTTTTATTTCTTATTTTTGTCTATAGATTTTAATTTAAAGCCAGCACTAGTATTTTTCTTGGCTCACTCTGCTAGACCCAACTGTAACATCATTTTCCAAAATGCCCACACAGTGAAATCTACTCAGCCATAAAAGATTTAATTTAAGTAAAGTAAAGTTGATCTTAACATCAGATTTAAGGGTTTGGCTTAAATTTATAAACACAAGGAAATTCCAGGCACTGTAAATTAAAGATTAAAAAAGGTCATTCATTCTTTAATTGGGAAAGATTATAGTGATATCTGCCTATTTATTTATTCCATCAATCCCCAGCTCTGATTTTTTTTCCTTACTCTCAGACAAGCAGTCACTGCATTGTCAAAGATACTTTTGTGTGAATTAATAATTTTAATGAATTTTTGGGTTTATTTTTTTTTTTACGAAAAAACAGTATTTGAATTCAAGAAATTCTGTAAGTCTCCTGATATACCTTAGTAAGCAAACAGTGATTGAAATCTGCCACTGTCAGTGTGCTTTAAATACAAATTTTCTGACAAGGTGGTAACAAATCACAAATTACAAGCCCCCAAAGGAGGGCATGATCAACTTCCTTGGCAGCTCTGGCTGGAAGAGGGCTTGCAGAACCAGGCTCCCGAGTGGGTGCAGTCTCTTGTGTCTAGGCTTTCCGGGGACGTTTCAGTTCACAAATCATTTGTGTATAGGCTGCAAAGCCTCCCAGGGAGCTGCTGCAATCTCATGGGTCAACACAGACCAGTGGGGGCTCTTTTTGAAGTAAAAAGTTGCACAGAAGATGTGGGACTGTTTTTACTTACATAGATAGATAGATAGATAGATAGATAGATGATAGAGTGTGGTTCCTCAAGGCTCCTGCATAACCTGCATATTGACTCATTTTAAAAGCTTGCTGAACATATTCACTTCCTGCATGCACATTGAAAATTAAATCTCATAACATATGCACTCTATACGCTTCATACATCAAAACACAAACACAGACAGTTTGGCAGAAAGAAAAGTAGTGTTAATGAAGCAGTTAGATCTATAATAAAGAATTTCTTTGAAATGTTATTGTCATACCAGGTTTTATTCTGGGAGAATGCTGCATGCCTTGAAATCACAGGCCTGGTGAATCTGTAATGGCAAGGCTGACAGACACATTAGCACTCCTTGTGCAGAAACCATGGTGATGGTCACCTTATACATATGAATAAGTAAATAAGCCATATTGCAGTAGTAATAGCTAGACTTCCAAAATATACGGGTGGCATGGAATAATTGGTTAATCAGGATTTTGAAAAAGTAAAGCATTTTTAATAGGTATGTGTTTATGAAGAATCAGAAGCTTTGAAACTTTAAAGGTTTTGAAGATTTGAGGGATGGAGAACTAAATGGAGAAAAATAATGGTGTTATGGTTATAATAATTAAAAATAAGAAGAAGAACAAATGAGTAATTCTTTGTCAATCAGCTTCCTTGTGCTGAGGAACATAATACTCTGGTGCTTACACTAAAGAGATTTAACCTTTATAAAAGTGTGTTATGGACCAATTCTTCTAGAAATGGCTGCAATTTTACTACAAATTCATTAAGAAAAAAGAAGTTAATGAGTACATAGCAGTTTCTTCAGCTTTTTCTCAGAATAGGGAGTGAAATTTGAGTTGCAAGATAGAAATAATCCTGGCACATAGAAGTCTATAATGGTTGCTAATTTTTTATATCCATTTGGTTTGATTTTCTGGCATTGAACCTTTTTCATCCGTGACCTTAGCAAAGCTGGTGCTGTCTCAGGCAGACAGAACACAGTACAGCAACCTGAAACCTGGGTGCCTTTGCCGAACTCCGTATGAACAACACATCACGCCATGATTTCAAGACGGTGGAGGAGAGGTAGAGTGGATTAAATCCCCAGGAACGATCTCCCACAGCAATCTTGCCTGTTTCTTTCTGTGCAGGCCAGGCAGGCGGGTGTTGGGAGGTGTTGGGAGGATGGCCGAGCATCTCGCTGCAGCCGCTCCCCGCCGGCGCTGCTCCCTCGGAGCCGGCATGGAAGAGGGGTGCCACAGCGCGCAAATTCGCTCAGATTGCCAATGTGCCCGGCCGCATTCTCAGTCTCCGTGCCATGCTCCATGACAACAAGGTGAGACGGCAGAGGTTACCCCAACAGCTGCTTCCTAAGCCAGAAATTCCAGGCATTGAAAACCATCTGTCTATACATTCACAAATGTATATAAGGGCAATCTATCAGGCTGCGGCACTGCAGCTGCCACTCCATCAGGCCTGCTTCCTTTCTCCAGGCTGAACAATAAGAGCTAGTTCTTCACTTTGTGTCACACAGAATGGCTGATTTGATTAAGTCCCCAACTCTCATTATGCTAGGTAGGGGTGTAGAATTTCAATGATAATCCATAATGCATGACCAGTTTGTCGCCATGGTAACATAAATTCAAGGTTACTAGCTCAGACGCATAATTGGGTGTGCATTGAGTGCTGAAGAAGGGCTGTTAAAATTCTTGTCATAGAAGAGTAGCATCCATCATACTGTCTGAAATTGCAAAGTACTCATAATCAGAAAGAAAAATCCTTGGAGAAAAATGTTAATAAAATAACGATTACATCTAATATAATTGTTTAAGTTTAAAAAACCAAAGTGGTTAAAGTATTTTAGTTAATAAGAACGGAAAAGACAACTCGTTAACTGCAGAAGACTTCGTTTGAACATTCCCCACCCCCCAATATTTGCATTGTAAGATGGACCCAATGCAGTTCAGCTCTGAAACTGACTGATTAGCTCAGAATCTAATCCATATCATACAGTAAAAGATGACGCTTCGCACGCAGACGGCACAGCCTTATAGGCACCGTTTGTCCAGTTTGATCTTTTGTGGGTAAACATGTCTTCAAAATTAGCTGCACTAAGGATATGAGGACTATTGCATGCTGATTTTTTAATTTTTTTAGATGTTGCCCTGAATTATTGCACTATACAGCAGCCATTTTAACTATCCAAGATGAAATAGGTAAGGTCAAATCGAACAGATGGAAACAAGACATTTAAAATCAGACTGAGAAAAGCTCTAGCATGTATATAGTAGGTAGTGATCTTACTCCAGCAGATGGATGGAATAGATGACCTAGAAAGGCTTCTCTTTTTTTTTTTTCCTCTCTGTCTCATTTCTATGCATTTGTGACTGCAACATACCTGAAACCTGGCATTCAGTATATTAATATAGTGTGGGGAGGGGATTGGGTTTTCTTTTTTAAATATATTCTTGTGTACATCTCTCCTGTATTCCTGTATTAGCAAGATTGATGTGATGTTTGCATTACTTATTCCCCAACAAGCCTTATTTTGATGACCATCTTTGATAGCAAGGAAGAATAGGCAAATCAGATTTTACATGAGCACTTCCAATATGTCAGAGGCTTAAACTTAGCATGTCACTACAGGAAGAAAGATCATTACTAAATGAATATTTTCCTCAGCTCCAACCCCATTTTCCTTGATATTGTCTGACTTGTATGTCTGTGTTTTATAGCTTTGGCAAATTCTAGCTGAGATGCTTCAGCATATGGTTTTATTTATTAGGATTTGTAGTAGAATCTGACATTATTTCAATGTATGTTTCTGTAACAATTTTAAAAGACTTTCTTCAAAGGAATAAAACCTCAGTTTATGCCTTTTGAGTCAAATCTGTCCCTTGTTTCTGGGACTGAGCTTTTATCTAATTCTGTTGGAGATGCTTATGATTTGTTGGGTGAACTGCTTAAAAATAACAATAGAAAATTCCCATTACATTGAAGTGGAAACGTTCAGTAAGGAAAAGGTTATTCCACCATGAATTTTATACAAAGATTAAACTAATCTATTTGGGCTTTCCAGATTTCAGATTGCACTGTTTTCTAATCTACTCTGCATTTACATTTTGAAAACATAAATTGTAGGCAACTTAACATAAGCATAATTCTAACTGTTAAACTACAGTGAATTTTAAAAGAATTTTGTGGAGTGCATTTGCTATTGGCTACTTTTTATACTTTTCATGTTTATTTCCGAGAAGATTATATTTTGAGAATTGGCAGTTTTCATTACAAAATTGCATTATTTTTATAGGATTAGAAAATATGGGTGGCAACCTGTAATTTTTAAAAATTAATTTTTGCAGTGAACCATGAAGCTCCTTTTCTGAACAAGTGAGTCCAAGCCATGCTCTCTTGTCACCATTTAAAAACTGTTCAGATCTGCAACTAATTTCCATTGCAGAAAAATGTGCTGGATCATAAGCCTATATGCACCTCGTAGGCAGTAGGATTTTTCACATGAGTGAGAAACGGCAAGATCAGATGCTACAGTGATGGAGGCTGTGGTTGTAGCATACTGAATTTATTTTGCTCTGTGTGTAAGTCCTGGTTTTGTACGTAAAAACATATATTACTGTTCAATACCAAGATAGGACTGTGTGTTCAATGTTGTGTTTTATTTCAACACAGCCTGGCTTAATATGAAGCTTGCAAATATCGCATCTGGAGGTGTATTCTCTTCTTGATGTGCACATGTAATTCCAATTAACATTAAGAATGTTAATGAGAATATGCCCCTCTAGGGGCTGGAGAGGGGGAGGTGAGGGAGCAGGTTTGTAGTTCTGATTTAAATAACAAGTGACTTTTGTGGTGAATACCAGCATGTGGTCTCATGCACTTATATTGTGGAAATGCAGTGGCTCTGAATGAGAGTGCAGGATTTAAACATTGATGCTCAGTGATGCTTAGCCAAGTGAACCCGTTGTTGGGGGCAAATATTAAATCCCAATGTGCCTTCTCCAGGAAGGAATATTTGTAAAAATGCTTACTTCTGTATTTGTCCACAGGCATAAAATACTCCACTGCAAGAGACTGGCCTGTGGTTTTGTGATTTAATATTTTTAAAAACTAGCTTAGTTTGAAGAAAGGAACCATTTAATTACTTCTTGTTTCTCAAGTATGCAGAGTGTGTAGAAGAGCTTTCAAAACCTTAAGCAGCAATGTGCTCCTATACTTTGATTAATTTACACGTTGTTCTTTTAATGTTACAAGAAGGAAATAGGTTTAATATCATATTTCAAAATAACAACAATATCTATATTAAAATGGCTATTAAATCACTGTCTTTTCTTTGAAAGTTTGATGTCACTGTGATATTTTGAGGAATCCTATGTAAGCAAAGAGTAAGAATAACTGCAGCACTTCTGTTTCTGGAAGTGGACAATAACAGATTATGAGGTAGTTTTAAGGCAAGAAGGTATGCAATATATATCTTATAATTGCAAGAAAATGTCCTTAATAGATTAAATGGAATTATCATTTCATTTTAATAGATGAAAACTGAGACAGTGTTTATGTGCAGAATATTTTTTCCTGTGTTTTTTCACCAGAGGACAAAACTATAGTACAACAAACAAGTATAATGTGCAAAATGCTTAAGAAGAAGAAATAAGGAAGACAAAATTTTTGCTGTTCTAAGAAATTATTTCTCTTTTCTTTTTTTTTTTCTGATAATGATTATTGCAAGACATAAAAATGACCAAGAAATAAAAAGATATATTACTGTTTAATGTGCCATCTAACTCCTTTGTTATCAGTGACAGAAAAAAATACCCCAAATAATATAATTTATCTGTTTTGTCAATTCATGCTGCATAAACTTTCTGCATGCCTGTTCAATTTACACGTAGAGAAGTGCTGTTCATTTCATTGATCTGACACGTCACATTTCATTGTGTTGATTTCAATGCAAATGCTATTGCAGGATGGGCAACGTGCAGCCAGCAAGATACATTAAAAATGTAAAGTGAAAATGTGTGTTTTGTAGATGTCTCTTACTGTGACATTTTTTAGGTCAAGCAGTTGAAAAGCTGTTATTTGAATATTTGTCTTGTACATTTTATGTGTTGAGTTTGGTATTTGTAAAATTTATATTTTGTAAGTACACAGCGGTATATTTGAAATGATAAAATACCATGTACCCTCATTTTTTAACTTATTCAGGGCCTGTTCATATAGTCTTGGTTACACTGGCAACTCAAGGGTTTTAATAAGACTATTAGAGACAATAAGAATTGTTCTTGTGTTGAGGAAGTAATCATCTAAGACTTCAATTTGTCCTTCTCCCACATCCTTCAGTAGTCCTGTGTCAAATTTTGGGGATTGTATGAAAAAATGATTTTGCACAGACTGGTGTCAATGCTCACTCAGTCCCATCTCTCAGTGTGAAAAGACTACACATGTACAATAAGAGGTGGGAATTGTAAGAAAGCATGGTGGGAAAACCAGAACTATTACTAGCAGTTGTAGGTGAGTGAATCTGTTTAGGAAAAACAAGGCTAGAACAATTTTTTAATTGGAGGTTTTCAGCCCCCATTAATCGATTTCTTCCAGTTTAAAAAAGAGGACAGTGTTCAGCTGCAATACTTCCATGTATTTATTTCATTCTTCACTTTGAAGAAAAAATCAGTCATTGAATCAGAATAAAGAAATCAAACGCAAATTAAACAGATTAAAGGGAGTATGACATATGGATGACGTAGTGACCAACACCAAGTCTAAGAGCTGATTAAATGTTTGTCCACCCCACATTGAGAGGGCACACACTTGAGCAGCAAGAACCAGGGAACAGGCTGCTCCCAGTTCTCATGCTGTAAATCCAAGGAAATTTCATTAGACCCTATAGAGCAATTGCAGAAAAGATCAGAATTTTTCTGTCTGGTTGTATCAGCCACATTAACTTGATTTCATTAGATATTAAGATTACTATACCATATCTTCCAGAAAAAAGGAAATGGAAACATTCTCAGAAAAACATCATTTGCAAAAATAAATGTTTAAAATATCAAGACAAATGACAAGTTTTCTGTTAAACTTTGAGCAGTTCTTTCTTCCGGTGCCAATTTCTGATAATACACATATAAGTTAGTCTTTCACCACACTGCAGAGGCTAAAAAAATAATTAAAATGTTGGGGAAGTAAATATGGAAAATACAAAACAGTTCACTAGCATTCCCTTTAATTCAAAAACAAAATCCTGAAGAAAACAGATTTTTTCTTAATCAGCTGCAGTCAGAATTTGAAAAAAAAAAAAAGAAAAAAAAACCAAAGGGAAAATGTTGTGGCACATTTACAAATTACGTGGCCTCTTGGACTGCATACAAGAAAACAGAATTATAGATGTGATGGTGCTTTTGCTGTTGGCTTACCTCAGACCTGACTGTTGGGATATCGCTTTTCTGGAACTATGTTATGTTTCACAATGCTCTCTGATGAAGAAGAAACTGCTGAATGAGAAAAGTACCTGACAAGGATGAAATTCTCTGACCTGTGGTGTGCAGAAGGTCATGTTGGCTGGTCATAATCTATCAAAACAGTAAATGTAATACACATTCTTTAGGCATTTCAAGGATCAGTGGCAATGTGATTTCCAAAAATTTACAGTGGTACCTTGTGTGCTGAGAAATGATCACAACCCCTCATAATATTGAACTTTTCTTGAGGTGACTGAAATGGGTCAATAAGTTAAATACTACATCCACAGAAGCTCTGGGAAAAAGGGAAAAAAAAGAGAATAATTGTTTTTGTTCTTAAAGGCAGTACTAGTAGTCTATCTTTGCTCTTTGGATGGTCAGGAAGAGAGGAAAGTATCTTCCTGTTTTGGTTAAACCTTCTCAAAGTGTGTTCTAAGTTTGAAATCAGTGAGGCATTCACCAGGAGTGCTAATGGCATTGAAATAGTCCTGTGTTTGATCCCCTCTATGGTCCTTTGCTGCTGCTAGTGGTGGTATTCAGGGAAAGAAAGCTGAGCCTAAAATAGCTTTCCTATCAAAACTGCTTCCCTATCAGTTCAACTGCTTCAGTTAAGAATGTGATTTATTTTTAAACATTATGCACAGGCCATTTGAACCCTCGGTGTAGGTGGAATCATACCATTTTATGCTTGTTAATACCAGTATAGCTTGTTCATTTCAAAGGGTGCACTGGAATCAAATACCCTGGTATAATCACTTTATATCAGTATAGCTGGGCTTGAAAAGGGGAAGATGGGATGTGACTTGCAGTTCTACTACTTTAAATGAACCTGAATATTTAAAGCAATACAAACTCTATGTTTAGACAGGGCTTCAGGCCTTGGAGAATTATGAATATGAGTCATTGACTGTCTTTTGCACAAATTGTTCCAAGAACAAACCCCAGTCCTTGCCCAAACCCCTAATTAATGAAAACCAGCTAACCCTGATTATCATGTAGGGCACAGTAAGTGTGTTGAAGGGATTCTACTCAGATTTTAGCTGATGCGACTGAGCACCTATAACCTTGTTTTCCCCTTGCCGAGCTCAGGCAAAGGTGTTTCATCATAATGGGAATTATTCCCAAGTCAATTTTCACAGGTTTTTGCTCTGTCTCCTTTCAATCCATATGATCACAGTCAGCTTTAACAATGAGGAAAAAAAGAGACTTTGGTTTAGTGTAAGTACATTTTTTTATCTTCTGATTCAGAAGTGACTGAAAATGTTTCACCCTGCCTTTACAAAAATCAAGTGCTGTTCTACAGAGAACATGCAGGGAGATGTTAGATTGGAGAGATAGATGATTTAAAAGTTTGGCACATAACAGAATGTAATTAAAATGAAATAAAAATAACAACACAGCATTTAAATAACAATACATATCCCAAAGCACTTTACAAGTAGGTCAATATCATGATAAGCATTTGATGGCTGCTCACTTTACCAGGAATGATTTAAGAATGAAAAATATTTAGCCCAGTCTCCCTCTCTTTGTGGCAGTTCCACAAAAGTGAGAGTTTCTATAGAGTATCCTGCTGCTGAACACACAGGCAGGAAAAGCCTTGCCAATGCTGAATCACATCTCCAGGTGCACAGAAATATAACTGTTATTTTCAGTTTTGTTTATATGTTGGGTTTTATGGTATTTTTTAATAATGTAAGCATTTGAAACCAGAATAAAATGCAGATTGGTTACCAGCATGCAGCTTATTTTTATCATTAAGTCATTTCAAGATCTAGATGCAGCATTCATGTGTCCTTGAAGCTGCGAGATGTGGGGATGGGAGGGGTGGCTATGTGCACTCTGCAGGACTGAAGCATTAATCTAAGAAATCATATAGGGAAAAGAAAGCCAGTTTTTCATACCGTCATAAGTATTCCTATCCTAACAAGAGCTTTCATTAGATGATGTTTAACTCAGATAATTACCTTTCTAGCTGACATTATCCATAGGAAATCACAGTTTCACTATGCCAAAAAGAAGCTAAATAGCTAACTCTATGGCACCTTTTGACTGATTTTTCAACTGATAATTTAAGGCAAAATATTCTCCCCAGTCTCCACAGAAGTGCGTTCTTCTGCATGGATGAAATCCTTCTTTTGTTTTCATTTAGTTCTCCTGGAAATGGATAAAATTATATCTTTAAACAAGCTGTTTAGCAGCAAATCTTTTGCTTTTATGCATTCCCTGGGTCTCAAATGGATTAAATTCATAGAACTCATCTTCACCTTGGAGTTACACACTATGAAGTATTTGTTTCACTCATATCCCTCTGAAAAGAAAATTCCCTAGCTGGGACTAACTCTTCCCAGTCTGCTCAAGGACCAGAACGCTTTTGGGGGTGCAGGTGTTCCACTCTGACCTGCAGATATTGTAATGTATGGCAATGCGGGGGCCACAGTCCTCCTCCTCTGCCAGCCTCTTCCTCAGAATTTGGGCTTCACAACCTCCATTTTGTCTATGTCCCCAGTTTTTTTTTTCCAGTTCAGTCCTGTCTGTCCTCCCCTCCAGCACTTCAGCTCCAAAGTTCTCAAGCACAGAATATAATTCCTAGGGGGCTCTCAGAACACAAACGAAAACAAGCTTTGTCTTTAAGAAGACTGGCACTAGCACAGTGTGTAGCTGCTCTGTCCCTTGTAAGCACTTTGGGGCAGGAATCAGAACTATTGCATTGCAGTTACCTAATGTGGAATGCTTGTCCATTGCAGAACATCAAAATTCTGTAAAAAGTAAGAATATATTAATGACATTGTTTGTGCTTGTGTGTTCCTATGACTAAGCTTAGAGAACTTTGCCATTGGATTTGCAAATATCGTTCCTTTCCTGCTCTAACATTTGTTATCCCAGAAATATCGTCCCATACCCTTCATAGCTATAGCCAGGCTGACCCCATGTATGGACCAGATTAATCGTGTCTCTCCTCTTTCCTGGTTGCCACTATGCTGCTTGGGTCTAGGGCATGTTTTAGTGCTACCAGCAAAGAATATTAGACTGTTCTTCAGGTTTGAGCAGCAGGTCTCCAAGGGAACTGCTGGTTTGATATGTAATGAACACGTGTGGCTTAGCTTGGTGTACATCTCCTGTGCTTGTTACTAAAGTTACTGTTCATGCTAACAGCAACTGGAATAATCCAGGGTTAAGAGCCTGAGGTGTAAACTTTCCTCCATTTGTCCTTTTCTCTTTACATCATCCATTGCCTATCTCAATTTTAAAAGCATCCTGTTCAAAAAACTAAGTACGTATAAAGCAGAAAATCTGATTATATCTGCTTTTAGCCATAAAAAAATGCACAAGGAAGTTTAACCATAAAAGCCATGAAGATGTGTCCCAAGAAACCTAGAACTGGATAAGCACATATATTCAATGAAAGAACAGTATAAAACGTTCTTACCAGATTAAAACCTGTATACCATTTACTTTCAATTGTGTGTCTTGATGTGAGAAGAGTATTGAACCAGCTGACATTTAGAGGCCCCTTCCAGATCAGATTTTTCTATGATTCTATAACTGGGCTAAAAATCATGAAGAGACAGGGCTTATTTTGGGGGAAAATTCCAAGAACAAAAATCATTGTTTTAATCTCCAGGGGTGGGTTTCACCTCATTCAACTTAACATGCTTAAAAGTAGCTTCCTTGCCCAAGCTGGTGTTCTCTAGGTCATTAGAGAGGAAGAAGCATCTCCAGAACTACTTTTTGTAGTTACTTAAATACCTAATACTACTTAAATACCTAATATGACCTGAAACAGGCACCTGTTTCTCTCCAGTAGCAATAAGAGAACTGCATGCAACAAACTTTCTGATGCTTGAGCTGAGAAAAAGGAATCTTACCTTATTAGAATTATCTATTTTGCATAAAAAATATGAGTTATATTTTCCTGGTAATAACTTCTTACGTTCAAGCTGACTGCATCTTCATCCAAAACTTGAAAGGAACAAATCAAACACTTGAATTGAGTTGTAGTTAAGATATTCTAGCAAGACATAAAGCCAAGTATCAAAAATGTAAAGCCAAGTATCAAAAATGACAGACCATATTCTTCTGTGTTAACTTTTTTCACTGACAAAACTGGAGGGGAGAAAAAAAAAGTGGTAGAAATACTTGTGAGTAACAAGCCCCAAAGCCTCTTTATGAAAATGGAAACGTTATTTGATATTACAAGTCAATAACACTACATTGTTGACAGCTCTCTCCCGGCCAAGCACCCACTTGCATTTATTATGTTTTACAAATGCTGAACAAACCATGCAACATAATATTGGGACTTAGTGCACAAGGTTACCATTAATAGCAGGGAATTAACAATGTGATAAGACATTACAAAACTGCTGAAATCAACTTGTGACCTGAGTGCATTCTGGGTTCAATTAGAACATTAAATTCTTCATGCACTTAATAGCCACATGCTATTAATAACAACAAGAAATCATGTCTGAAGAAACTGTTTGATAAAGAGATTTATTTGGCAGTAGTGTGTAGAGAAATCATCATTGAAGTCTTCTACATACACTTGCAGGGCACAGGATAGCTCTGAGTCAGAAAATAGCTCTCTATTCTATATTTGTAATATTGAATATTACAAAGTCTGGCCCAGCAACTACTTTCTCACTCCAGTAACTGTCATATCAAAAATGCACTCAGGGTCTTTAGTTTTAGCATTTTAAACAACTGTCGTTGATTTTTGTTTTCTCTTCTTAAGCACAGAACCACAGAATCACTAAGGTTGGAAAAGACCTTCTAGATCATCCAGTCCAAGCTTTGACCTAATACCACCTTGCCAACTAAAGCAGTGCTGAGCAGTGCACTCACTGAATCATAGAGTAGTTCAGACTGCAAGGGACTCATTGGAGATTGTCTAGCAGGGTCTGTTGGGGCAGCTGGCTTAGGACCATGTCCAATCTCACTTTGAGTGATTCCAAGAATGGAAACACCACACCTATGGGCAACTTGGTTTTGTGTTCTGAAGGATTAGATTCAAATGAAAAGAGAAACTCCTAATCTCTGCTTCAAGGAGAAATTCATACATCACAACCTGAGTTTCAGTTTGAATCATGAAGTGTAAAAGACAGCTAACATGTCCTCCCTGAAGCTGAAACTCACTTTGCAACTCATTTATTCAGGGTAATCAGTCAATAGCTTTGCAGAAACGATATGTTGATTTCCTCTTTTTTTAATTTAGTCATTTCTGTTAGCTGCCAAAATTAATTAAATAAGGCATAGCTCTGAGAGCTTTCATACTAATCAGAACTAGCAGGTGCTTTCTCTCAAAAAGCTGTCAGGAGCCCAGTTTCTGGGCCCCCCGTGGTCTGGGAAAGTGACTGTGCAACTTTGGCTCTCAGAGGAGACACGTGTTGCTTGGGAGATATCTAAGTGTTGCCTCGGAGACTGGACCAGCACCAGCAGAAGAGAGTGAGGAGGTCCTCGCGATATCCTGGGAGCTGCATCAGGCCCTGATGGGCACCAGGCAGGTCAAGGGGACCTTGAACCAGCACATCCCTACCTGTACATCGTGGAGCAGTGTCGGCTGCAAACACCTCCTTTCAGCCCACCTGCAAGACCGAAGGCTGTGCCTCTCCTCCAAGGCCACCACGAACTCTAGGGATCCCCAAGTTTCTTGTCAATTGGAAACAAACAGGGATTCACAAGGTTTGTGGATTATTATCCCATATTTGTTTGGTTGGGGGCTTTTTCCAGCTGAAGCTATTTAAATTAATTCATGCCAAATGGCATTTGAGATAAGTCATTTCCAGCTGAAGTTTCAAATAATTCACTGTTTCCTAAAAAAAGCCAGCAAAAAACCCAAACCAAAACAAAAATAACCAAGCAAACAAAACCCAAAAACAAACAAAAACTGCCAAAGAACAAAGAAACCAACTCAAGACTCACCAATAAAAGTCTCGCTCTAGTTAAAGTTTATAACAACAAGTAGAGCTAACCGAGATTATTTTAATCTTCTATTTTCTTCCAAACACTTCAGAGAAAGTCTCTAAATTTTGAAAACATAAAAACAGGTTTATTCAGAAAGCTGAAATATGCAACTAACTTTAAAATTGTCTGCATTAGCAACAATGTTTGGCCTCCACATAATATTCATATCATCTGAAAACTTGCTGTTTTGGTTTTTTTAGTTGTTTCGTGTTTTTTTTGTCAGAATCTATAGACCTAACTGTGAAGTAATGATGAACTAGATCTGTAATTTAAGGATTGGCCTATAAGTGTTAAACTGGCAAGTTGTTAATTCCCTTTGAATTATGTCAATATAATGAGGAAAGTGAATTTTGCTTGTACAACACTTAGGGGTCTTTACATGTATTTTTTAAGGTGGACTTCTCTCTTCCTGAAGTGAATCTTCTTAAAATAAAAGTAGTGGATGACTTCAGAGATTAAAAAATTAGTAATAGGTAAAATAGTGTGAAAGAAATAAAGAATTTTCAAGGCCAGTAATACTGGATATTTAAAACTTACATGAGGCATCAAGGTAATACTCAGAGCATTCTTCATCTCTGATGATTTTTTTAAACAAGTTTGATGTACAAATACCAGTTGTACAAGCTGACTTCCATGGAAATTTGCCTCCAATAATAGTCTTGCCTCATGAAGATCTGTGTCTGGGAGGGAAAACATAAAGGTCGGCATTTCGGAAGTTCCTCTTCACAGCACTAAACCTGGGAGCTGATGACTCTCTTAAGCTCTTCACCTGCCTCACACAACAGAGAACCAATTACTGTCTGAATTCTCTTCTTGTCCTCAATTACCAAAGCAGCAAAGGGAGTAAATTTTAGCCCCACAAACTCAATGGCAGACTTCCCACTGGTATCAGTGAAACCAAGTTTTTCACTGAAATCTACTCCTTACAGACAAGTGTTCCATTTGTGTATCTGAAAAGTGTTTCATCGTGGTGACTATGTTCCACAGTACTTTGGAGATGCAGGTAAATATTATTTAGGATTTTCAGAGCTTGTTAAAAATGTCCTGGGTCATGAGTCCACAGCAGAACCAGCAACAGCTTTCCAAACAACTGAATTCCATATTCCCTCATTAAAAGGAAATATGAACTATTACATGTCAGCAATATTGCCTTTGATTTATTAAGCCTAGCTGCTGACTCTTCGTTTTTTTTTTCCTTTTTATTTTTTAACATGGGGATTTTTCTAGCCAGTTTCACAGAACTTTTCCCTACCAGGTACCACACTGAGGTAGGCTGGAACTGATGAAATTAACAGTTGTCTCTAATTTAGGCTCCTCCTGAGAAGCCCCAGTAACTTTTGAGACAAAAATACAAGTGTACATCACCACCAGAATTTAAAGGCCTACGTGAATATACTTAAAAATTTGACCTATTTGGAAAGACAGCTTCCCTGAGTATGATGGCGGGGGCGTACCTACGTGTTAGAGTGAGAAGAACAGCAAAGGTATGAGAAGGAAAGATTCAGGCAAAACTTGAACCAGGCTAGGCTATGACTGAAACAGAGAAGGGGAGAGAGAGTTTCTGCTTCAGATGGCAGAAGGCACATCCTGTGCTGCACTGAAGCCTCACGTCCTACCAGGGAGACAGGATTCTGCACTCCTTGTGAGAAAATACTAGGGCAGCAAAAAGGACTTAGGATTTTGGTTAGCAGCACAATATGACCCTGAGAGACTTAAAGCATATAACCATCCTCAGAATCCAGACTGATATTCCTCCCTCACAAAATAAATTTTAAAATCATATTTAACATTAACCTTTTCAATAAAAGTGTTTGAAACATTCAAATATCCTATTTTTACAATCATGCTCCAGTGAAAAACTTATTGGAAGTCAATTAGGTTTTGTTTAGTTTTTCAAAATGTCATCACTGCTACAATCAAAATATCTTTAAAAATATTAATTTTAACCACTATACCATCTGATAAATGCCCTAATAACAACGGCCTTACTAAACGTGAAGTAGATCCTCATGAGGCTTAACTGATATTTATTTTGTTTCTACAACTGAATTTCAAAAATTACATTTTTTCACATTTATCCACTGGAGCCTCAGATCCTGCTTCACATCAGAAATTATTGTCACCGCTTTTGCCGTAGCTGGGGAAAACAAGAGGATTCTTTGTATGTCTTTTTATTACATTGTCAATATATTAATACAAGTTATATGAACAAACCTAAAGAGACAAAGAGCTATTTGTTATGTTATTATCCAGAGGTGAAAGCACAAATCTTAGGAAAAAAAAATCCAGTAGGGATCGCAGCTGAACAAAAGGTCTAAGCAAGGCAGGCTTCGACACCTGATTATATGCATACCCAGCAGTGCAGCCGTGCAGGGATTCCCTTCTTCTGTTTGCAGACAAGGATTGAATGAGAAGTGGTGAGATAACAAGGAAGCGTGCAAGCTTAATGATATGCCTATTTTTTCTATCAGTTGCTAATCTGTAGCTCTGGTGATGATTACTATTTCATCTCCAGAGAGATGTTATTCAGAAACATCAAAATGACACACAATTGAATGCCTTGTGTTTCTGTAAGTATAGGGCCAGATTGTCAGGGCTGTCAGCCCCAGAAGGGAGAAAGTCTTCCTATCTCATTCCGCTCTTTTCCCCGCCCCGAGCGATGGCCTCCAGCAAATGGCAGGAGGCGGCTGAGCCCAGCCCGCTCACCTGATGTGCCGCGGGGGGGAGAGGGAGCCGAGTTCCGGGCTGCGGCTCACGGCCACGGAGCCGATGGCTGCGCTCGCAGGAGCAGCGAGCCCTGCGTGGAGGCAGTGATGCTGGGTGGAGGCAATGCTGGCTGTTCGGTGCAGAAGAACAGAAAGAAAAGTGAAAACCTTGCCTTATTAAGCCTTGCCTTATTTTCCAGTTTGCTTTTGCATTGAAACAGCACGGAGATGCCACCCACATACACCAACTTGCAGGGATGCCAGGGCTCTTTCCACTCTCGCTCACCACGAGCCAGACTGTTGCTCTTTGCGGAGCCGCTGAAGTGAACTCACTCCCTGCTGTGCACAAGAGCTGCTCGCTGTACAAATTGCAGCATCCACTGGTCTGGATCACACCCTTATTGGCATGGCTGCAACTTCAAGAATTACTCTCAGTATAGCCTTCTCTCCAGCCTGCTAAACATGCAGCTGGGTGTCCTAGACGAGTAGGATGCTTTTTCAGCTACCACTACACTTGTCTGGTCCTCGATCTAGCTAGTTTACATCCAGCTTCTGAATATTTCCATGAGCAGCGATTGCATGTCTGGACTTCAGAGCAAACGGCCCAGTCAGTGTCTCTTCCAGTGGTCACATCAGGCTCTCCACATGCAGCTCAGATCTCTGACTTGGGTACCAGTCACTGGAATTGCCAAAACTTCCAGAAAACATATGATTTAGAGAAAATTTAGGAATTGTTTCATTCTGGTGTGGAACAATTTATATAGGTGATCCAATAAGGTCTGCAAATTTAAAATACCTTCATTCAAGAAGAAGAGAGAAATTAAAACATATCTGTATATTTTGTGTGGGTTCCTGGTAGAGCCATGGATCCTTCCTGCTGACAAATAAATGTTTGTGCCAAAGACATCTTGGAAATCAAGTGTAATGTCAGTTCCTTTATTTGTGAAAGTGCTCATAACTTGGGCATATTATTATTTTTTTGTCTAGATGTCACTTCTTTGGGGTAGGAACTCTTCCCAGTTCTGAAGAGCAACACATCCCGTGTTCAGGTGACATCCCCTACATATGTGCACTTTCATGCAAGATGTTCTAAATTCATTCTGGTACCTCTTCATTGCATGACTTGGGGGACAGAGATACTGCCAGAGTCAATCCAGAAGATTTGCCCCTACATATGGACACTTTGCAGGATCACTGCACATGGAGGCAGAGTGTGCTGAAAGACTGTAGTTGTGAGGATGAAACAGGAAATGCCTTAATAGTATATACAGGAAAACCATTTATTCTCTGTACTAATAAAAAGATAAGTTATCAAGTGGTATGGGAATCACCACTAATTTTCCTGGGCTGAAGCTTGGTAACCTGCATGAAGACCTCATGCCTCCCTCTGAGACTATTTCCTGGAGTGCAGAGATCTGTGTCACTGCAGCTGGGCAAATCAAAACTCTTTTAAAGTTCAGTGTTACATTAATGCTGCATTAGGTGCCTGCTGGTATAAAATCAGAACTGTGTGTGACTTTGGTGTGAATTGCACATGAAGCATGGATGCTATTTGTATGTTAATAACTGCGTGGCCTTTTGGTTTCCTTATTTATTCCCTGTTCTTGTCCAGATGTGAGCAGGTAAAGTGACCCACATTCTCCTCTGACACCTCACGCATGGCATTGCCCAAGCTCAAAGTGTGCAATCAATTTTTCCCTACTGCATACAAACACAGAGACAACCGTAATCACAGCGGCTGGTGCAGGAGCAGCCTCCTCCCCTCCTCCCCGGCCGCCTGGCAGATGGCACAGCAGCAGCACAGCTTCACAGCTCCAGGACCAAAGGAACAGATGTTGGATTACTGCACACTTTCTGGAGCTTTAATCTTCGAAGAAATTCTGGATCTTACCTGGCTTCTCCTTTCCTCCTGTCATTCACAGAGGCAGTGGAAGCCTCTGAAAACACGATCATGCAGGCCCTTAGTACAGCCCGAAGCCACAATGTCAGCAAGGATAACGACAGTATGGTTAATAATGGCTGAAATATGTGTAAGGGTGCAATCCTCCAGAATGAGGATTTTTGAAGATTATTACAGGGGGTGGAAAATTGGTTTGAGAAAGATTTTAACAGCAAAAATATTTTCATTTCTTAAAATGCTGTCTTGAAAACTGTTACAGGGTGAGTTGGTCATATCTTATGTAGAAAGTGAAAATGCAGAGAGCTATTTGAAAGATAATTAGATAACTACATAGAAGGAAGCATGTTAAAACCAAAGGATCATCTCCTCTATTTCTTTTTTCCTATAGGTGACTGCCACTTTTGAAGCTGATCTGCTATTAAATTAAGTGGTTGTGGAGCATTTTTTAACAAACCCCAGATCCAGAATATAATTTCTGTGGACAGGCACGGTAGAGCAGCACCTACAATCAAATCCACAGCTGAGACTTGCTTCATTTTGTTTGTAAGTCAAATTTTACTTATGTAGACGTCAAACTGCCATGAATGGTGTAATCATAGAATTATATTATCAATTGAATTTACATTATCGATGGACTTTATCATTAGAGATCTTGATCTCATTTGATCTGAAATAAATTCATAGTAGTTTCAAGGAGTTTGAGCAAAATATTCCAACACTGCTGCATTTTAGCAGATGTACTCATGGTCATGACTCAACTTTAAACTAAAATGTTTTAACCAAGGACAGATTAAATAAATATAATAGGAAAAAAATAATTAGTTTGGAAGCTGGTAATACTTTCCTCAGTGAGATTCAAACAAGACCTGGTTGCATAAATATTTCTAACTTTATTATTTATTATCCAAGTCCTAAGAAAAAGAAAAGTCAGTCCATTTTATTTGATTCACATTTCATTTTTCACTTACACACTTCTTAATTGAAAGGGCAATGTTAAACTTTCTTTTCAGTTACAAATTACTTCAAATGATTATTGAGTTGTAGTTTAAATGAGTTATTCAAAGTTTCATATTAAAGATCTCATCCTAATATTGAGAGATTGATTATTTTTTTTCTGAAGTGTACAAGTATACTCCAAAATCATGTTGCTTTCAATCTTGCTCTTATAGATTATTTTTGTAGGGGCTTGTCT